>JAHWFP010226654.1:0-13074 GCA_023313725.1 Lithobius niger
CAGCAGGGTAGAGCACATGGTAAAAAATCAGCGTATATAGGGTTAAGAATGTCTTGCCTCTGCTCTCTCCAGGGTTTGGCCTGCCACTGTCGGGGCACTCACGACAGTGGCGCAACGAAAGCATATAGTGGTCGGCTCCGGCCACTGAAAAACCACCCATCGTTGTACAGTACTTGGACGCACAGCAGACTACTGGTTTATACTGCAGCCTTCACGCTCAGCCACTCAAATGGCACAGCCCCATTGAGTGTGCAGACCTCAAATGAGCTTGGTCAAGGATGACCAAGAGAATCACAACTCTTAATACATACAATGGCCACACGGTTGAGTATATTCAAATTGTATGGCAACAGTTCAAAACAGACAAGATACTGTATACTGTACTCTCAAAACTCCCCAATTGTAGAAAAATAAATAAGCACTTGCGAACAAAATATTTTAATTACAGTAAATCAAAGAGTTACATACATATCAACTCATAAAAAAAAACTATGCTTGCACCCTCCCCACTAAAAGCCTCAGTATAGTGTAATTACTACTAAACAATGCATAACACCAGTAAGTCGTCTTTAGCATTTTCAATTTATTATTTGCTTTTGAATTACCTAACTCAAAAAGCAGTTCAAAAAACGATACATAAACAAGTATAACACACTAAATCACGAAGACCAATGACACAATTTTGCAGTATACCCATTTTACCGTAAAACAGTAAGGCTGTACCGATCAGCAATTTTTCTGCCGAACAGATTCCGGTCCGATCAGCTACAAATTGATTGGTGTACCTAACAGATTTAACCGCTACAGATTTTTAACAGTTTTTTTTTCTGGCTTACACAAACTTGTAGGCAAATGAAAACATTGGAATACATTTTTTTTACCCAAATAAAAGTAAAAATTTGTCCGTTATTAACCTTAGCCTACTAAATATAAAACATATAGGCCCAGCCTAAATTAAAACAAAAGGTAACAAACATGTGGAGAAACAGAATTTATTTATTGTCAAGGGCCTGGCAAAAATCGAAAATCTGCAGGTTTTTGTTCGCCGAACCGATTTTTGCCGATCAGCCCAAAATCTGTTCGGCTCAGCCTTATAAAACAGTGTAGCGTCCATCGCCTACCTTATATTCATAAAGCCATTATGGCATAACACTCCCAAGTAATAAACTAGTATGAGAAAACAGCTAACCGCATCCAAGTCCATATTCACCTACCGTATTTTACGCTTACTTTCACAGTAGAAGAAATTCTTTCTACAATATCTACGCAAATTTTCGACAGGCAGTTGCCTTCTGGGGTTGGTGTGGCTCAGTCGACTGTCTTCATCAGGCACTACTACGGTCGAGACGATGATGATAGTCAATCGAGCCCGAGAAAGTAACCGACTAACTGACTATCAAAAATTTGCGTAAATGCTGTGGGAAGAAGAGCTTTACTGTGAAAATAAGCGCACAATGTGAATGTGAAGCGATGTGACATTTTGAAGCATCCAAGTACAAAATCTTTTGTCAGTAGTTCATACAGCATGTTGTGGTCCAACGGAATCACAAGATTCCTCCTAAGTAATTTTGGCATCAGTAATCTTAAGTCATTCTCCACCAAAAGTTTATGAAAACATTCTATTAAGACAATGTTTTGCATCGCTGCTTCATTCTGAAATACTCTTCACAAACGTAGTGGACATTACTTTCACTGAATCACTACCGTCTCCTGGCACAAAAACCAACCTTGATTTAGTGTGCCATCCTCATGCGGTAATCATTTCAAGAGGCGCAAATGCAGACAACGTCTTGTGTCAGTTTTCATGTTCCATCTCTACTGATAACTACCGCTTTTTGTATATACACGGGTTTAACTTCAACTTCGTAACACGGTTTCTGTGGAACTGACCTGTCTTTTCAAAGTCGAAAAATACAAACATGCTTTGGTCAAGATCCTGCAAAGACAAAAATGGTAAAAGAAGGATTACTCAATTAGGTATGTGCGTGTGCGCTAATCGGAAAAAAAAATCGAACTGAGCTGATCACCCACCTTGTACTCAAATATTGGTTAGTTCCCACACTCAAAAAACTCAATTCCGGTATAATTTTTGACCGATTGTGACATTTCAGTATGCCAAATCTGTTGTTTTGCCGAGAGCTTTCCAGGGGTGCAAATTAAATGCTTGCACAAATGAAGCCCAGATACTTTTTAAGTTTTATCCTTAACAGTGGAATACTATTTATACACACTGACCCGCAGCCAATTAAGCAGGGAGAGTATGCAATGGATGGAGGACCAGAACGTCGAGCTCGAAGATGTCAGAGAAGCACCAGAGCCAGAAGTCATGGAAGAGGAAACAGCCAGTCGACAACAGCTTTCGGGTTGGTTGAAGAGAGCTAGCCGGGAAGGTTGAGTGCCGCGAAGAGCTCCCATTACTCGGCTTGAGCATGGCAAGGGACATGGTTTGTTGGTGACTACAGAGGGTAAAGCGAAGTTCATTCAGTGAAAACAAACTTCGAGAAGAGCGGATTTCGGTAGAAAGCGTGAGGTATCTTTCGGCCGAAAGCATGAAGCTGTAACCGGCTTAAAGCACAAGCGCAGACCACCCAGAGACGAAGACAATCCACGCACCAACTTCAAAGGCGAGCATCTTTCGGTCAAAAGCATGAGGCTTCTTTTCGTCGAAGGTGGACACATTTTTCGATCGAACGCTTGTAGCTGGAATAAGCGAAAGCTTCACAGGCGGAACAAGGTGCGTTCGATGAAAGTCATCTACAGAGAGAGGCTTGGTTCAGGGCGAGATGAAGACAAGGTCGAACAGGAACTTGAGAGGACGAGAATTCCTTGAGTGCTGGCAGAGGACTTGGATTGCAACGAAGAAGGCGTCCTGGTGACAAGTGTGGGAAGACTGAGACAGATGAAAGTCTTCAATTCCCTGGTTGAGAGCCAAAGAAACAATCGGAGTAGACCCAGGAAAACCACCAAAAAACAGGGTTGTTGCAGCGGATGAGACAAGTCAAGGACATCATGATCTTTCGGGGAGGGAGGCTCCTTTCAAGGGAAGAGAATATCAGATGGCAAAAGCTTGAAAGGTGAAAAACCAGCAGAAAAGATTCCACACAGTGGCGGAGTGAGGGACCGGAACAGGGAAGGAAGGAAACCAAGGGGGGAATTAGAAACTACGGCTTTCTCAATGGATGGAGGATGAAGTGGTTGAGGTGAAGGCGATGGCAGACAACTATGTCCGAATCCTCAGCAGAAGGGCTTGCCAAAAAGACGAGGGAAAGGTGCTCTTTCGGTGAAAGCTTCTTTAAAGCAAATTTCAGTTAGTCGAAAGGCGACTGAAAGGCCGTCCGATGAGAAGACTGTGAGTGGCCGTGATGCGGAGACCAGGGCAAAGAGGGGATGGATCCAACAGCAAGCACTCGGTGAAAGCCGCCGGTGGAACAGCAATTGGAGGTCGGCGAGAATGGAAGGGTGGTGGTGGACTCTCGCGAAACCAAGTCGAAACCAGCGGTGAAGAACGGGAGACAGAGAGGATGGAAAAAATGAGTCTAAGGGCGAGCTTTCGAATCAAAAGAGGGACGGGAACAAGCGGAGCCAACCTGACGAGAAAAAAACTGGAGGGAAAAAGATGGCTGGCTAACACCTACACACCATTTTAGGAGGGTCTGTGCTCGCACATGCGGAGACGGGTTGCGAAGTTGGACGTATAAAAACAGTTTAAAATTCTCCAGGGAAGATAGCATTCAAGGAACGGAATGCAAATTTACAGGAGTCCCGAGTTGAGGTTGCAAACTGGTGTATCATTCCTTGGCGGCGAGTAGTTCTTGATGGAGACCGACTAGGTCGGTTATTAGTTGCTGTAGACCGTATCAGAACGTGGAAGAGGCGAATGCCACTTGAGTAGGACCGACTGCCGTAGTGGTCTGTAGATGCTTGAGGGATGATCGGTTCTGCGTTTGTCGTGTGGAGGCCTTAAGGAGTAGGCCGTGGTCTTTGAAGCAGAAAGCAGCTACCTGAATGAAGCAATTGTGGAAGGGGTCGGTAAGAAGGTCTGGTGTATGTAAACAGGTGTGTCGATGCGTAACGATTGCTGCAAGTTTGTCAGATCCAAAGGAATTACTACGATCCACGAGCAGATGCGAGGGGATGTTACTGCTGTAAGTTGGGAAAGTATGTAAAGGATGGGACCGAGAATGGTATAGTCGACGGTAACCGGTCCATCATTGGTGATGTTTGGACAGATTCATGCAAACACGTTGTATGACTAGCCGCAATCTAGGGTAGCGTGGTGTGGCACCGCGGTCCCTTCGGGAGTCCCAAACTGGCCATTAGGCCTGGGGAACTGCGGACTGATGCAGAAATGTATGTTGATGCGTTGACCTGGTGCAGGGCTGAAGAGAAAGCAGCTGGGTTCATGGCAACAGGGCATAGAAGACAGAGAAGCTGGTGACAGGAATCAAGAACCACCGATGATTTCCCTGGCCATTCGTCTCAGTTGCAGGAACCAGGGGACCGTGACTGGGACAGGAGTTCAGGATGATTGGTGACTTTATAAAAGGATGACAGCAAGATGTTGAAGAGGAGATCAACGACATCAGGCTAGAGAGCTCGGTGAACGTCAGGTGGTGGTCTGTGCAGTTTACTTGGGTGTTTCCAGCAGACCGAAGCGTCGGGGAACCGTGAACCGAGGCTTGAGGGATCGTGAACCGAAGTGGAGGGTTAAAATAGACGGAAAGCCAATGGGCTCGAGATTGGTTAAATAAATACGGATGCAAACCTATTTACGTTGCCTTTTGGATTTGTACGTCAGACTGCCTGAGCGGGAAATCGAACCCACAACCTTTGAAATCAAAGGCCGAAGTCCTACCACTGAGCTACACTAACACGGCCATGTCATTATGGCTCAGCGGTAGGACCTCGGCCTTTGATTTCAAAGGTCTTGGGTTCAATTTCCCGCTCAGGCAGCCTGACATATAGGTCCAAAAGGCAACGTTAATAGGTTTCCATCCGTATTTATTTAACCGAAGTGGGGGTAATGTCGGCCCGTGGACCGAATGGAGACTCCAAAAGGTAGCAAAATTCCTGCCAAAATGTGACCGGAGACAGGAGGCAGGGTGAGCCGATGAAAGCGATTACTGTGTTATGTTGCTGCAGTCTTCGTGATCGTTCCTTGTAACTCATGGGGGGGGGGGGGGGGGGGGCGGCAGCAATGACATAAGTGAATGCTGGTGGATGTCGTAGAAGTTGCTCGTGTTCCCTTGCGTGCCCGGAAGGTCCATGGATCGAGGGGGGACCACGAAAAGCTGTTCAGGGAGAACGAGAGCAGAAATCCGAATTCCTGCAGAGAAGAACTGACAGTGGTAAGAAGAATGTGGGGTACACCGGGCCCGAACGCGGACCCGGTTACGAGCCCTGGGCGTAAGTGGCTGCAACAGAATTCAGTGGTGATCAGGGCTAAATCAGGATACAGGGACCGCGAGCGCAAGTTGCCCCACTCCCCCTCATTGCGAGACGAGATGGAGACAGGGGACGAGTGAAATCGTTCTTGTTCTTGTTACGGTGCTGCGTTCCGAGGGGACCGGTGGGCCGAGGCTGGAGATGCATTGATTTGTATACAATGACAGTTAATGTGCAAATTTTCTGGTTTTGAGTGCCTCTAACGTGTAGGTATTCATCCACCTGTTCAGCAGAATCCCAGAGTTTTGACTGCGTAAGTCGGTGTCGAAAATCTGAGTAGCAACAGTAAATCGATGATTAGAGGGTTGGTTGCGTTTGGTGGACCGGTCCCCAAGGCAAACCCTTCATACTAGGCATGAGGCAACAGTAGGCAGTGGAGGCAGAACACAGCATGTCGCATGACACAGTCGATATCTCGAGAAAAAAAATGAAGTAACGGCCACAAACCCGGCTTATATATGAAGTAGGATACACAGATCTGATGCGCAGTCAGGCAGCAATGCTGGCAATAGTCCGTGGTACAAAAAATTAAGCAGTAGGAGAAAGGTGCCCGGTTACTCGTGCTGTACTGCACTAGAGTACCTGGGTGCAGACACAGTTTGTTGTCAAAAAATTTGGACCGACGGTACCATGGTAACCGTGGTTACTGAAGAATTGGCTGGCTGGCACTTGTTAACAGACACGGTCACTCGGCTCGCTTGTTCGTCGTGCTAGAAGACACGGTGACGTCGCTGTCACTCAGTGCCTTGGTCACCTACGCCACAACGCATGGTCGTGAGGACCGCGTTCTTCTTTTAGAACCGATGTACGGTTACCTAAAAGGCTTGCCAAATTGTAGAGACGGTGTCTTGCGGATCCGTGTTCCTCTTCGGGAACTGACACACGGTCGCACAGGCGGTCTTGCTGAACCGTAGAGGCCGCAGCCTCCAGGAACCGTGTCGCGGTGCACAGGCGCAGTAACCCCTATGTGGGAGGCAGCGGACCGAAGAATTCGCTCCAAGGGAGACCAGACGAAGTGCCCACGTGACAGTCTTCTGTGGAGAACCATAGTCCTCTTCGGGAACCGGTGAATGGTTTCCCAGTGGTCCAAGGGAGAGCTGGAAAAGACGTCCAAACTCGGCGGAGCCGTAGGAAGAAAGATGGCTAAATGCGGCTGGCCCGGGTGCTTATATACATTGGCCAAAGCTGGAGCATAAGCAATGAAAGAAGGGCGGCGAGCACGGCAGGAAAGCCAACTTTTCATCGTTAGGGACTGAGCAAGACAAAGGAAGGAACTGCTAAATAATAAAACAGGTAATGCACATTTTCATGGCATAAAAATATAATTGCCTTGGCCGTAGTATTTTCTGCTTCGAAGAAACTCACCATCTTACTTTGCATGTTCTGACAACTCACTTAAAAAACTTGTGCTAAACTGAATTTTTGATACGCTACTGACTAAACCAAATTGATTAAAGTCCTCCTACCCTCAGTCAGGCCCTCCTGTCATGCAAGCTTCAATTTACATTGTTGCGCGTGCTTCCAAATTGAAGGAACTACTTTACTAAACAGTATTCAAATCTGGCAGTTGTTGTAGCCTCCTGTATTCACTAGGTTTCTCACGCCTGTTCGTTAACCATGTCATTTGCTAGAAAACTGCTAACCAAATTCTTGGCTAATTAGGTATCTAACAGCAGGATTTGAAGGTCCTTATCGATTAATAGGAGTGTTATTAACAGCCAACTCGTGCTCAATCGCAAGTGAATCAGAAAGACATTGTCACAGTTTTTAGTGAGTCTACACTCAACTAAGATGCTTTTTAAAATAAAATTATAGACTTCGGTAACGTTTTTCATTTATTGGTGTTAAAAGTGTTCGTTTTTTTTTTACCATTATGTATTCAAATTTCCACTGTTATTGTCACTTGCAGATTTTTCAAACATTTCCTTCTTGTACATTTAAGAGAAATACTACCAACCTTTGACAGCAAAGTAAATCCTAATTTCTCAATGGCTTTAATAAATTGATCAACATTTCGAAATCGAGACTCGACTTCCGCTATCTTCAGGGTTCCTCTGCAACACAGAAAATGCAAAATGTAACAATGTGAAAGAGTTTAAGATACAAAAAGAAAAAGACAGTCCTCTTTCTGTCACCAGAAGTGACTTTCCTAAGTGATACATCTCATCGTTATAAGGCAGCTAAAAGATAATTAAATGGTTCTTAGCAGTGGTACTAAACAATCGATGCTGGTGTGCGGCTTTTTTATTCGCAGTACTTCAGATGAAATGATGGTTTTTTTTTCGAGGTGGTACCTCAGCGACAATTATTCGTCTCGACGAGACCATTTCATTGGTTAACAACCAAATCATCAATATATTAAAGCACTGAAAATTATCAGTAAGAAACAACAAATATGTGGGTAACCATATGATTGTGATTTTAAATAACTAGGGCCACTATCATTACATGGTGACATACTGGAGCGGAGCATGAGATTATATCTGGGGAGGGGAACAGCAGTTTCTCCGAAGTGGGTGAGGGGTAGTTGTACCTACATCAGGGGTCTCCAATCTACTGCCCGAGGGCCAGATGCGGCCCGCGAAGCACTTTTATCCGGCCCCTACTTTTTTCACTAAGGCCACGAAAAGTTAATTGTTTGGTTTACAAGCACGTGCGGGTGCCTTAAATTATCGCGGGTCAAAATTTTTTATCTCAATCTTGGTCCACCCGCTAAAAATCATATTTTCGTCAAATTTTGACTGTTTTTGACATTCCAGTATACCATTTTAACCGGCTCGAAACGAGCTTTTCAATGGTGCTAATTTCAAACCTGTAGCTCAAACCACTAAGAAGTTATTTGAGAAAAACTAAATGATCTTTAATATTAGATGACATAAATGACATATTAGCAGAATATTATACTTTTTTAGGCTGACTGCAAGCCCTTTCAGTCTTGAGCTAGATACACGTCAAAGAAATGTGGTTAGTAAATAAAATAAAAAATAAAATAAAATGCCTGGTGCGTCAGTTTGCAACCTTGCCCGTAAATTAAACAATTTTTTGCGTGGCCTAAAAGCGATTTTTCAGTTTTATATTCTTTTGAAGGTATATTTTCATTTTCCTGAAGCGAAGTGAATGTTGTTCTTTCGACACTAGGAAGATTTTGACTTCGTTGAGGAATGGCTGACGACATCTGCAATTCTGCATGCACTACCTAGCATTGGAGTTTCCACTTTGAAATATCAACATCGATAATTTGCCATGAGAAAAGTACGGACACAGTTTCCAACAGTGGTGCCTGCGGGATGAGGGGTATATTGACGAGCAACTGTAATTTAGGGTAGGGGAGTGGAGGAGATGGCCACCGCAGAAACCCATACTGGACCAAATGAGAAAAAAGCGGCCTGCGAACGATAAGCATCTGTGCTAAACGGCCCTTAGTTTGAAAATTTTGGGGACCACTGACCTACATTGTTTATTATCCTTCCTTTCTTCCCTTTCTCCACTCTGTCCGTCCTTCCCCTCCCTCCCTTGCTTTTTTCATTCCCTCCCTTCTTCCTTTCTCTTACTTTCTTTTTTTGTACTAAATCCTCCACAATTTTTTGACCCAGCTCGTTTCATTTTTATTTTCAAGTACGAAACAATTTTTCATTGATGGATAACGCGGTTACATGTTTCTCATGAACCTGAATTCTTGATCCTCAAAACTGTTGCATTCTTGTTTTGTTTGTACAACTCATGATTCAATGTGAAATCCACGCTTGTTAGGATAATATATACCATGGCCATCGTAGCTGAGCGGGAGTTCAGCCTGGTTGCTGGAGTTTTGCGAATCTGGTAGAACCCCTGGAAAGGGGACCTTGGCCAAGTCCCCACCGAGACTGCTGGCCAGGGTAGCGTGAGAGGCTACCATGATCCTTCAGCAGCTATGGGAGCTTCTTCTGGGAAATTCTGGATAATCTTTCGGCCCCTACGTTGATCGGAGGTTCCCGGTTCAAATACCCAGGTTTGCCCCACCCTTTACCAGATATTTCTTCTCTCAAAAAAGGTTAGTACTTAGTAATGTTTCAAATTGAGCCAGTTCAGCAGCACAAGCATGAAATTGCGTTGGCTGACTTAATGCTGAAAAGAAATTAAAACAAAAACAACCCCAAAACGATTTCCAACAATTTCCGACTGATTTTCCTTAATATATGAGATTTTCGATCTGAAAAAAAATGGCCTCTCCGCTTTGTACTCGTCAGCATATAAAATTTCATTAAATCTGATTCAGTAGTTTAGGCATCATGCTGCGACAAACAAAACCCCAACGAGTAACAGCAAAAGGAGAGCCGCAAAAAATAGATTGGGCTGCAGACAATTTTTTTCTGACAATTTGAGTCACAGAAAGTGTCAGCAAGTTCTGCTGCTGGGCCACAGGCTAAGCAAAACCCACAAGCATGGCCTAAACCTTTAACTTTTAGCAGCCTAAACTCGCAAGCAATGATTTGGTGCCGGAATATGCAGCAGAGTTCGTAGCTGTGAAAACCATGTGTGTGGTAACTGTGTGGCAACCTGCTTGGCACTGTACATAAATCAATGGCATGAGCAAAGCTAACAATGATGACAGAACGATGGTTTAGGAGGAACATCACAGAATAAGAAGAAAAAAAAGTACAATTAACATAAATAGACTAAAGAAGTAATTAATCAGTGAACACTCAATACTTCTACGTACCCATATTTTAAAACACGGTGAGCTTCTTGAATGTAGTCGATAATGTTTGTGCCCATCAGAGATAAGCAAAAGACAGCTATGTCAATGCTTGTCGACTTTTGTGGAACCTGTGAACAAAAAAGGGAATAGTTTTAGTTACCGAAAATATGGTGCCACCCACGTGTACATTAATTATCCTTGGTGTTTTACTGCCAAGGAATGTAATTATCGCGATAATACTACGCCCAATTTTGTGGTGAGTTTTGCTGTTAGAAAAGGAGCAATTTTACGGCATTTCATTCATCAATTTTGGGGCAATGGATTTAGCAGGAAAATTTGACGATTGGGTCAATTGTCTTATATGTTAACAAAATTTTCTATCGTACATCCCTAGTAAACTGGAACGTACAAAACGGCCAAGTTCAGCACGATCATTCAGGGTGTCTACCCAAAAAAACGATGTTCAAAATTCCTGACTTTTTCCTGACATTTTTGTATTTTTTTTCTCACTGACTCTTAAGAGAAAACCTTGAGAGTGGCTGTTCCCAGCTAAGGGTTCTGAATGAAGCCAGATTTTTTTTCCAAGAAAAAACTTGTTACCTCTGCACAGCATTTCCACACTACCATTTTCCACCAAAACCACAAAAGTAAACATATGCCAAGCCAAATTTCTACTCAAATCCACTGCAAAATATGCAAAACTGTTTTCCGCGACACATTATAAGACTGCAAAAATGGTAGGCCTAACCCCCCCCCAAAATATCAACATATTGAAAATAAAACGTCTCTACTAACAGATTCAGCTATGAATCGGTCTTGGTATTTACCATTTCGTCGTGTGAACAGCACTTCTAAACGCATAATGTAGTAAAACGTGTATGATAAACAGCACGTGGTTCTATTCACGTGGTAACTTCCCCTACTAGCCCTAACAAACAAAACAAAAAGTCGATAAAAATTAACAGATACTACGTGTAACCCAAGTACAGTTCGAAGTTTTTTTTTTATTTTACCCAACATTAGCCTGTTTAAGAGAGGTGTAATGTGTTACTGTGGATTGCTATCTATTCCCACACTTCACGTTACGCAGGACGCTATACAGCAGTGTACAGCCGTCTTTATTCCAAACCTCTTTCAGCTTCGTTTGGCGACAGGCTCGACTGGTTCCTACCCGTTGGTCCGCCCCCTAAGAGGGGATCTGTACAGTTCAATAGAATCCGACATGATTGCATCATGCCGAGTGCTATTGAGCTGTGAGGGTGGACTAAAAAGGGAAAGTGCATCTTCTTTAGAAGTTAGTCACTTTTGGTGTAGATGCAACTTCATTAGAATATTACATCAGTTTCTTAAGAATAGGAGGTTTATTGCATGGGCTGCATCTGGAATGAGGGAAGAGCCAATCGGCATAAAAGCCGACAGGCACCGTCATTCTAGATCTTTAGCGATAGCCAGGATTTCAATGCGGATGGTTGGGACTTCATCGTTCCAATTTATGCCTAGGCTGGATCAGCTTTAGTTATTTGTGCCAGTTAGTGCGTTCTTCTGTTCCCCAACTTGGGCAAGTAGCTTTTAGCTTTTAGTAACTTTTATACACTACTATACATTTGTATAGTTTTTCTTATACCTCATACTTCTCGAGTGTCTTCTAGCACTTGGGTTGAACTTGTTGACGCGGATGTAAACCACTTGTGCGTTCCTTGGCTTTCAACTGGTATAAGAAAATGGGGGCCTGTCTGGGCTTTCAACCCGGGACCTAATAATATCGTCCTCACTTACCTGCGATGAAAATTCTTGACCTAACATCAAATTTCCTGACTTCCTGACCTGCTTTATAATTTCCTGACTGGTAAATGCTCTGTTATTGAAATATCAACAAAGTGGAAAAGTTTTACGAATTTCAAATCGAATTCAGATACACAAGAATTGACTTTAGATGTCATCAAGCCCTACAAATACACATTTTTAAAGTTTTTTCAAGAGCATTTAAATGGTGTTAATTTCAAATCGATAGTTTAAGTTGTTCCCCAGTTAAATTTAGTTAGTTACCAAAAGTCAAAAAATAGAAAGTCTGTCGGTTCTCGGGCCCAGTCTGGTGTCTTTGAGTAAAAAAAAAAAAAAAAAAGTGATCCGCAAAAGTTTACTTTTGAGAAATTTCTAAGAGAGGAGAGCTTTTGTGCACATACGTTATACAGTAAGCATCAGGTTTCTTCGTAGTTTGAAATGGTTTAAAAAATGTACTACTGCAATCTAAACAGAAGAGAAACAATGTAAGTTACTAGGTTACTCGGCTGCAAACAGAAATAAAAGATAAAATAAAAGCCTTGTCACTGTTATTTTTGAACATGTAAACCGAAACATTTTTGTCATGGGCTAAGAGCAAGAAATCTCCAAACTAAGTCACAGCACTGAAAATTTGTCTATATGCATTGTCCCTACGGTCAAAAATCAAGTCTGGATAATCAAAACTTATTCAGCTATCATTTTCGACAAATAAAATATTCAGTATCGGTTTCGGATAGGTAAAGAATAGTATCGATGCAACCCTGCTTACTATATCTTTACCTGTGCCATGTCACAAGCGACGACGTCTTCATTTACGGCTACTAAATCAAAAGAATGAACTATGTTCTTCACGTTCCGAGCAAGAGTAGCATCACCGCATCCAAAGTCGGCAATTACTAAAGATGAAGGCCTGAAACAAAATGTACGAATTGTGAATTTTGTGCTGGTAGTAGGATTGGTCAACACACCGAAAAACAAATTTAATGCAATTGCAGAATTTTGCAGATTTCTGCACAATTTCTTCAACTGTTTATCTTTGTTCCATCGAACAGTGGGTAGGTTACCACAGAAGGTCAACGAATCTAACTTGATGTTGCAGAGTGTTATACAGGATTTATAGTTAAAAAGGACGTTTCCCTAGGTAGTTATAAAATAATGTGAATAGTTAA
>JAHWFP010226664.1:691-18318 GCA_023313725.1 Lithobius niger
AGTTAAAGCTTCACGTGGCAGTTGTTGCTGGACGCAGTTCATTTCCTATTAGAGATTAACGTCGTAAGCTGGAATGTCGTTCAGCTGCTGTGATGCTTTCCCTTTTATAAGTCTTTTAGCTGTAATGTTGTTTGGCTCTTGTGACGCTTACCTTTTTAGCTGTTATGTCGTTAGCGCTAATGTCTTTTGGCTGTTATGTCGTTTGGCTATTATGTCGGTTAGCTGTTATGTCGTTAGCTCTTATGCCTTTTGGCTGTTATGGCATTTGGCTATTATGTCGGTTAGCTGTTATGTCGTTAGCTCTTATGCCGTTTGGCTGTTATGACGTTTGGCTGTTACGTTGGTTAGCTGTTATGTCATGGGATAATTTTTTTTTTAGCTCTTAAGACGTTTAGCTGCTATGACGTTTGCTGTTATGTCGTTTAGCTGTTATGACGTTTGTTGTTATGACGCCTGCCTGAGCATTTAGCTTTTATGTCGTTAGCTCTTGACGGTTTAGCTGTTGTGTCGTTTTGCTGTTGTGTCGTGTTTTTTTGCTAATTTTTCATTTAGCTCTTTTGACGGTTGGCCCTTCTGACATTTGGCCCTTATGACTACACCCCGCAATTAGCATTGAATCTAATTGATATCTTATTAGCACACGTTTCAGTTAGTAGTTCTTTGGCCGAACATAAACAAAAAACTAATTCACCTGCTTATTCAAAAAAATTAGTAAGTCTGTTAAATGGCTTTGCGAAGGAGGGTTTTTTCGTTTTTGTGGCTAGGGCAAACAGATCCTCGGGAAAAAAATAAAGCCTAAATTTGCCATAAAAACAGGAAAAATATTTCTGGTAACGCGCTGATTTATATAGGCTACGTTGCGCGTTACGTTGCACGGCTACCTATACTTAAGGCATAACACTAGAAATTCGACGCATCGTCCAGTTAGCCACCGATTCTGCCTCCAGTCGCGCCTCTCCAGACAGAAGAAAATTTCGTGCGAAGCAATGCGTGACTGCGTACCTACAAGGTCAAAATTGCTGCAATCGTATCGTTGGTGTTGCGTTACGGACCAATATTGAAGTCTTTTTTACACCATACTGCGACTCCGTGCAGCCGCGAGCAGCCAGTCTGGTTAGGGCTTTAAACCCCAAAAATGAACCGCTCTATCATGCGGACTGAACTGTGAAAGGTACGTGCATAGATTAGAAAGTTAACTAGATGTACCGTCTCACCTCTTCCCATACTACGCGGACCTCTAGCGGAAGTTGCGGCTACTAATACCTCTGCTAATGATTTGCTTTCGTGCTGCTTCGAAGGTAAAAGCATTAGCAAAGGTATTAGTAGCCGCAACTTCCGCTAGAGGTCCGCGTAGGATGGGAAGAAGTGAGACGGTATATCTAGTTAACTTTCTAATCTATGGTACGTGTAACACGCGATACGCGGATTTTAAACTTAAAACACTGCATTGACACCAAATAATTAAACTTTAACAACAATGGCTTCACGCTACGTACCTCTTTGTTCACTCGACGACAAAACAAAGCATCCGGAGATTTAATTTCATGAATTTCAAGCAGAAGAACAACCAAGGTACGTGTGTATTGTACTGTATAATACGCTACGGCGTTTTCAATTCTCATTAAAAATATGTTAAACGATCCATTCATGTAGCAGTAAATCATCCGAAGACTTCAAGAAGAGTCACAATTAAATAATGTTCGTTTAGGGCTGCAACACCGGTAAATCTAATAATGAGAAGATATCACGTTTTTGTGCATCCCGCTAACACTAATCAATGCTACGATTGGGGTTTTTCGTTCTTCGTGCTTTCAGTTCAGAGCAACGCTTGGACGACGCGCCTAGCATGCTGCTAGCATGCTTCGTGAAACAGAGCGTTAAGCCTTTACGTATAGGTAGCCTTGTACGTTGTAACACTGTAACTGTGTGCCTGAAGGAGCACCGTGTTGCAAAAATGAATAGGCTTACTATACAATCCATTTCTCCGTTAGCTGGTACTTACGAAACTAAAACTGTTGGTTAAAATTAGGCCTAAAAGCTGACAATTACGCCTAAAATGTAAAATAGGCCTAAAAGCTAATACAGTTTTAACTGGCAATTGTGATGGCTACTGCTTTTAGATTAGTATAATATAAATAGCTGTTGTAGTTCATGATAGAGGTGCGCACCTCAACATTGGAAGTTTAGTTACTGTACAGAAGACCGGTGCGACTACGCAGTCGCTGTAGCCGCTTGTTTTTTTAGGCGTCCAAATTTTTGAAAGGTGAGCTCTGGTTTTATAATATTTGTAACATGCCAGATTGTTGAATACATCAGTACGGTTTCACGTGGGCTAAACAGCAGCAACATTGCGGCATCTGAAACCTTACAAGAAAGTTTATTAGTCTTCCAATTGTGTCTTCACTTTGGATCAGTTAAAACCTACGTTAGGGCGGTTTCAGACGGACCACAAAACGCGCTACAATCGCAGGCGTATAAAGTCGGCGTTTGTGGAGAGTTTGTGGCGTAAAAATCGCAATCAGTGGCAGATCAGGTAAAATGTATAGGATCTAACTGAAGCTTTCACACGTAGTGGCGTGTTTTTGCGCTTGTCAGTAGGTCTCCCTGAGTCAAATCGCGCTGTGTCAAATCGCGCTGTGTGAAAGGTATACCGTCGATTCAGACGCGATTGTGGCGCGATTTTTTCAGCGATTATTGCGCGTTTCGTAGTCCGTCTGCAACCGCCCTTAAACATAAAACGAGTCTTTTTTTTTTTAATTACGGTAACAATTTCTTTAAGCAGGAAACCTGACGTTCCGAAGCTAACCATGAACATTGATTAAAACAATTACAACCATTATTGTTGTCCGTTTATAACAATTATTGTTGTAGGGCTATTAGGGGCTATATAGCCGACGAAATGTGGATGAAACAAATTAATTAATTAATGATTGCACGAATTAATGACGTAGAAGACCAGCCAATGTTGCCAACTTCGCTCGGTCTATCTGTGTAGTGCCTGGCTTCTTCCAGGTTGTATTCGTCCGATTGAGTTTTCATGCTTTCCTTTCTCCAGTTGGTCCCACCTGAACCTAAGAATGGACAACATTTGATGACTCAAGGCCTAAGCTAATTGATTATCACCTAGATATTAGCTTCACACATCCCTGACAGAGTCCCTGCCAGTCAGTGCTTCAAAAGCAGTGTGGGAGACTACCATCCTCATTTAGAAATTACTCTGTAAAATCGTGTTTTAAAATAAACACATTTGGACACACTTAGAAAACGTTTTTAGACGTTTTTAGCTGAAATACGCATTAAAACGTTTTACAAATAGCGTGGGCTGAGAAGAAACGTTTTAAGGCATTAGCGTTTATACAGTGTCACATATATGAAACGCGTATAAAGTAACACGCCAACGTTCTGTTTGCAACACTTTATGAACCTGAGATTAAAACACAATCACGTATCCTAGCGAAAATATAATTTACAAAAAAACAGTGCTTTTAATACAAGACACGTTTCTTAAACAGTGTTTAATGAAAACTGTTATCTTTATCGCGTCACGTAAATTAAACACTACTGTTTTAAGATAAAAAACACTACTGCTTTATTTAAATCTTTCTATCGATACGTGTGTTTTAAACATGCGTTTAAAAGTGTTGCAAATTAAAGGCTATTTTAAACACATTTCATGTCTGCAACACCACATAAACGATGTTTTGTAATATTTGTTCTTAGCCCATGCTATAAGTAAAACGCTTAACGTATTATTCAGCAGTAATATCACGAGAGTGTAGGTTTTTATCGATAATTTTTCTCAACCAAGAGTCGCATTCTGAAGCTAAAAAAATATTGAGCGTTTGTAAGAGGCGTTTTTATCAGCATGGGAATGTAACGAGTGGTTGATAAAATTATCGATATACTTAAACTACGCTCGAGTTGTATTTGAAACGAGAATATACCGCATCCTTTAAACATTCCTTCAACTTGCATAATACGGCAGTGGTTTCTCACTTGAATTCACAATTCCTGCACGCACGAAATGATGAAAGTCTATAATTCGTTGCCAGATGCACTCGCTGGTTCATTATTGTTTATAGGCATGGTATTTTCTGCCGGTGCCTCCATGAATAAAGAAGTTTTGTTTCCCCCAAAGATCCATCACAAACTTTCCTAAACCGAAAGTAACTCGCCGTGAAAGCAACTTGTAGGAGAAACGTTAGATTACCGTCAGAGTGCTTCAACCAAACTAAATACGTGTTGTATTTTTAATGAAAATGTTGTTTCTTACTTTTAAAATATGTATAATATACTAACTATAATATACTATAATATACTAACGATACTATGTACTAATATACTAATATAGTATAGTAATATAGTATAATATAATATTATATAATATAATAATATAGTATAGTAGTAATATAGTATAGTATACTAATATACTAACGATACTAACGATACTAAGTTTTACGAAAATTATTATTAGTTTGTTTCTACTATCTTCGGGTATTTCAAGTACCGCATAATGTTTACGTTGCCTTTACCCCTACTCTTCGCATAGATGCGGCCGATAGGCCTAAAAGCCCTTAACAGACAGAAGACAATATCGTGCGAAGCGATGCGCTACTCCTCGCCTGCATGGTCAAAATTACTGCACTCAAATAGTGATTGTAGCGTTTATTGACCGATTTTGGCATCTCTTGTAAGCCATCCTGCGACGCCATGCAGCCAGTCTGGTTAGGGATTAATGAGAGTGGCCCAACGCGCTTGGGCTGCCGCTGATCTTCTGTCACCACAGTGACCAGAGATTAATCGCAAATCGTTGGGAACTCAAATAATGTGACACTTGACTATGTGTTTAGAAATTGGTTTAGTTCTACTAAATTCTAGTGCTACACGTAACTCTTTACCTGACACTGTAGTTTCTGCAGCCTCCGTTATGTTGATTAAGAATGCATTGGCATTTCTGACGACCTAAAATATTACTTTGATCCATTGGCTAACTCATTTTTGGTATGTTAAAGAAAATCCCCGATAGTCTGTATGAATATTTTTTGACAAACCATGTTTACTCGTAAGGCGTAATATTGTTTTCCAGTTTCAACTTGGCTTGGCTTTTGCTGTTCGAGAGTTTATTCTATTGCTAATGTTTATTATATGTCTATTTTTATTTTTTATTATTTTCTTTTCTATTTATATTTGTTTACATTGCTCGTTACTGTAACCATTTTTGGAATTTTCTACTTTCGTATTTGGCTCCAGCCACATTCCATTTGGAAACTGGCCGTTTATTGTTTCTCAAATAACTAAATAAATAAATAAATTCCGTTCTTTCATACTTTCATTATGATGGGTTGGAAGCCAGGATACCAGACGAGTCGATTAATACAAAATGAAGAGGTGAGACTGATAGTTTAATCTGATAAAATACCGTGTCGTCACTTAATCGGCGTTAAGGAGGCGTGATTGGCTGATAGCTGCCGTTTATTGTCGTTAGAAAATTATGAAGGTATATTTTCAGCTAGAAAGGTCTTTAAAACGTTTTCTCGACATGTTGTAATGACGGGATGTTTCCCTGTTCGAATAGTTGTGTTTTTCCCTCCTCTCATTGGACTGTTTTCACAATTTAGGTTCAAAATTAAGCATTATTTTGCTTCAGATTACATAAGGCCCCAAACATTTTATGACAGCCAAAAAATAAAAAATAATGCACCCTTCAATCTGCTAAAAATAAACATTTACAACAAAAAATTAATTCAAAGCAATTTATTGCACAAAATACAGTAAAAAAAAACAAGAAACAACAACTACACGAAATAAAAATTGTCTTGAAACTAATGTGCTTTTTAAAATTTTAAAAACTTCACTTTGGCGTCGTGTGATAAGTTCAGAGTACAGTTCAAAAGGTTGCGGTATGTAATAAATCTACAGTGTGATTTATGCATCCTCTTCTTCGCATTTTTTCCAGTCTTCAGCGTCTATAGGGCACATCTGAAAATATTAATAAGCTCTTAAATCCCATTGCCCGTATCGTGATTATCCACAGTCACGGTCACTGAAATGTTGGCTTCACTGTTGTGCATTCTTAGTTTCTACGGATAGCGCAATGAAGTATTATAAACTGTATTCAGAGGTGTAGGACGCCACACCACTCAGTGAAGCCAGCCGAAAATCAAATCCCGTGCACCGTTTGATTTCACAAGTACATATAGAAGAAATGCACACGTTCTTCGGATTTACTCCTGCATTTCAAGGAAATTTTCCCCATTTCCTTCTCTTTTCCCTCTACCCCATTCGGTCACAATTCTGGTTTACGTTTTGTGGCACGGCATAGCGCCCACTAGATTTCTCACGTTATGAATAAAGCAAACTGTACAAAGCCGTGCAGTGTCGAACCGTGCTCGGCGAGCGCGGTTCGATACTGCACAGTGTTGTACAGTTGCGCCGCTCGCAAACCAGTGTGGAAAATCGCGGCCCAGTTAGGTACGGTACGCTAAAATTATTACATGTTAAATCACAGTGCACGGTTTGATACGGTATGTCATGGAGCGCTTTATTTACTATGTGTGAAGTGGGTATTATGGGTATTACATACTGAATTGCGGAAATGTCGGAAAAGAATTGCAGAAATGACATCCAAATAACTTGTGCATTTCTATCGAACTTGAGGTTAATGACAAATGTGTAACTTCTGTAAATGTGTCAGACTGCCTGAGTGGGAAGTTGAACCCACGACCTGACCAAAGTCCTACTACTCAGCCACAACACGGCCACTTTACGGTTGAGCAATGAGTGGGAAGTTGAACCCACGACCTGACCAAAGTCCTACTACTCAGCCACAACACGGCCACTTTACGGTTGAGCAATATAGTTTCGGTCTTTGGTCGTTCACTTCTCTGCGCATTTTGACATTTAAGGTCAAAAGGCAACGGGTATAGGTTTGAATCTGCCACTTAACATTAACTCAACCCATTTTGTCTTCCGTCCTGTTTTTTACATTATTAAACATGTAGCCGAATTCCACCCACAACACAAGTATTCAGTACTGGACAATTGTATACATACCTCTTTCATAGCTGGCTTGTAGCATTCAAAGAAGGCCTTGATCTGAAAAACATGTTTGAACTGACCATCAGATTCTTGTATATTTAAAATATTATACCATATTTTAGACAACATCAAATTTAAATCAGTGCGGCAAAGTTCGTTGAACTGTTATCTCCGTAAAATAAAATTACTCAATACATCACAAGTTAAAGTTTTACCGAAGCAGACAGTCAGCTAAGACTGTCTTTATGAAAATAGCCTGAGAAAGCAAAGAAAAATTACAACTGGCTCAACTGAACTAACCCAAGACTCTCCGCATGTAAAACCAAGCAATCAACCACTGTGTCCAAGCTTATAGACGTGGCTTTCTCAGTCGTATTCAATCTGAGAGCAGTTATCCTGTTTTTCTTTCTCAAAATAGTGTATCTTGTATTCTCACAAGGTCATTTTTTAACGCTAACTGTTTGCTTCATAAAGTTATTCAACCTTTCCTGTCCTTTAGAACCTTTCAGTTCAGTTCAGTTAAAAATAACAGTAATATTAATAAGAAGCTTTAAAGGCCGGTTGCCACCAAATTAGCATTGCTGTATCTAGGCCTATCGAGTTCTCTCTCGCAGGAAGCAAAGGAATGCACAAAGCAAAACGTCTAAACGCTACAAACAAGCCACGCCACTCCTTAATTATTGAGTAAAAATTTGGTACGCCCTCGTGTACCTGGAAAAAAAACCGTAAAGATTAATGATATTAGTGTCAATAGATGGCGCCAGGG
Source organism: Lithobius niger (assembly GCA_023313725.1). NCBI lineage: Eukaryota > Metazoa > Arthropoda > Chilopoda > Lithobiomorpha > Lithobiidae > Lithobius > Lithobius niger. Next base: position 8,496 of record JAHWFP010226664.1, read on the forward strand.
GAATTTCTTTATATTTTTCCGTGGCGCCATCTAGTGACACTAATATCGTTTATCTCTATAGCTTGTTTTCAGGTGCACGAGGGCGTACCAAATTTTTACTCAGTAGTTAAGGAGTGACTTGGCTTGTTTGTAGCCTTTAGACGTTTTGCTTTGTGCATTCCTTTGCTTCCTGCGAGAGAGAACTCGATAGGTCTAGATGCTGCAATGCTAATCTGGTGGCAACAGGCCTTTAAGAGCGAACTGGCTTCAAGCCAGTTCGGTTTTGAGCTTGTAATTTATATACCCAGAAAGGTGCCTATGCTCTCGTCCACAGAGTACTCTATACTACTATACTGTACTACTGACGAGCCCAAACAAGGGCGAAACAGTCAGCCAAGAAATTTGTAAGAGCAGCTTGATTTTAAGTAATCAACTGCCATTACTAGGTCTAAATGTGGGTGTCTAACATTCAGTACAATGGAGCCCCACACAAGGAGTAGTTTCTGTTTTTTATATGCTGAAGCCAGTCCGGTTTTCAGCTTGTAATTTACCACCAGCAAGGTTTGTGCTGTAATCCTCAGATTCCTCTCTACTCAAAGATGGAGCGACTAGAGAACATACGTGCGACTATTTCATGCCTGATCAACATCATCTAGCTTGTTTCTGATTAGTTGACAGGAATCACAGTCCACAGCGCGCACTATTATATACATCGAGAATTAGTGTAATCAGAAATAGTATGACGCAAGCATTTGTGAAACAATGAACAAATTAATACCACTTCCTTGTTTCACAAATACCTGCGTCTTATGTACAGGCCCAGAATCCGAAACTGAAACTACGACTCCGTTTAAAATGCCAATCAGAACCGAGAAACACCATGTTAACTGGACATCAAATAGTCGCTACTGAGAAGGATGATTCATTGCAGACTTCCGGTAGTAATGTCTTTCTAACGCTTTCGAAGCGCCCTGAATTACACCGTGGTATGCGTCATATGAGTCGTTTCCGCCCAAGCAGCCTGGACAGCCAATCAGAGTACTGCAAGGAAGCACGTGACTAGTGGATTTACAAACAACGGAGTTTAAAAAAATAAAAGCTCTCTGTTTACATTGTTAGCTGAAGAAAAAAAGCATTTACTGTAGTAAAAAAGCAAACTATAACAAACGGAGATTCAGTTTTTTTTTATGAGTTTCCGTTTCCGTTTTATCTGAAAGACGTGCGAAGACGTGGCTTGGTGGTTAGCAGAGGAAGTGACTCATGTGACGTGACTTTCTCTGGCATGGCTGCCTCCAACCCGCAACATGGACGCCTCCTTTGTTTAATCCTTGGTCTGAGCCGGAAGTTAAGTGTGTTTCGTAAAATATGTTCTATTGGTGCTTCTTGTCGTACAAAAAATATCGTTCTTCTTTGCTCTCTACTGACGAGCCTAAACAAGGGCGAAACAGTCTGTCTAGACATCTCTGTGAGTGAGAGCAGCTTGAATTGAAACAGTAACACTGTAATCAGTACGCAGAATTAATTTTGGCTGTCAAGCTGGGTTAAAGAGAATTTACGAGACTTGTGCTAACAAAAATTATTCTTGGTGTCCTCTTGTGAAATTCGTAAACAACGTTTTTACGAAGGAGTTTTCAAGTCGATTTAAAACTAACATTTTGCTTGGAACCAAAGGCAAATAAAAAAAAATGACTAAATTCACGTTATTTGTTTTGAAGTTATTTGTTATGAGTATTGTTCTGGCAACTAGAAATGACACGAAATTCAAACTCTGATTAACTCTAACGGCATACAAACATTAGGTCCGTTAGGAGCGAGTAGTGCTGACACTGGTCAGGCCAGGCTTTGGCATTGAACAAATTAATAGTGATATACTGTAATTAATTGTAACTGGAACATAATCAACAAGGTCAGTGTTAATCAACAACGTAACAGGCTACTTGAAATTACAATTTTTTTGTTTAATTTTTTTCATGAGATTCTCCCCACTCCTTTCTTCCATACTTTTTAGGTTATGCGCAATTAAACTTTTTTTTATGTTGGGGCCGTAAAAATGCTTTTGAAACCCCTCCCCCCCCCCCCCCTACTTTTGATTGTAATAATATTGTAACTCTAATGGTAGGCCTAGTTCATATATTGTTATAATTATAACTGAATGGGAACAAAATTAAGTAATTCTAATTGTTGTCGTATTAGGCCGTTGACGTTTAAAAAATAACTTGCCCAAGCCGGATTAAGGCCCAGTCCTACGTCGGGAAAACACGCAATTCGTAGGACATCCAGCTTATAAGAAATTTTAAAAAGGCCTGATTCCGGCTCTTTCCTAGCTTATCATGGGAAAGCATCCAATTCGTTTAACATCGTTCTTATAGTATGAGAAATTTTAAAGAGTTCTGATTTTCAGGTGATCTTCTTATATAGATGTCACAAGCTTGTAATGCTGGGTCGATTCAAGGCCCTAGTCCAACTGTTATTTTCAGTACACTGGTTAAGTTTAAATGATAGAGAGATTAACCACCAGGTACGATCAAACAAAAGAGTATATTGAATCAATTCCAGTCCTTCACTGCTTTTTCTTCAGATCAACACCTAATCAATAATGATTGCTAATTATTATTAATTCGATGTCATTAATAATATTTAATAAATAAAAGCCATAAATAAGGTGAACGTCCGTCCGTGTGACCACTACGGCCATAAAGCGATAATCATACAGAGCACAAATACGACTGATGGATTTGGAAGCACCTGTGTGAACGCAACATTTGGGATTGTAGTGAGTTAAACTAAGACGATCGGTCCCAGAATCAATCCCCCCTAAGTGCCTCAACAACAATTCCTAAAGGCGGCCATGACAACATTGACGATGGACGTAACGTAAGCAGTAAAAATTTTCCAAGCGACGTTTGAAAGTTCCTGTCTTCGTGGGCTTCAGCCATCTTTCACACAAACACATAATAAAATTGCGAAAATAACATAAAAAGGATGTCTTGCTTGTAAAGTGAAATATTTGTCTTTTTTGGCTCCACGGATTTGTACGGGATTAAATTAATTACCTTAAAATTAAGTCGAGTGGCATACCCGGAGACCCAACACAATTAAGTTCAGTGACCGAATCAATTTTTACTAAATGTTGGAATTTACGAGAAGATATTTAGTAAGAGGCACTTATTTAATATAACAATGTAACATTTATCTAAACACCTTACAGTTTCGTTACCTTTTCTCCTCCTTCACCTGCTGCTCCTTCCCAACATCCGGTCATTTTTTGGGTGATTTCATCTTTTTTCTGAAAAAAAAAGGCTATTTGAACAATCTCTTTTTATCATAGGAGGATTTTCCTATTACTCAGTGATTTGAAAGCCCTGTACGAGACGAGTAGATAATATTGCACTACGAATGAGTTGAATACACTTCGCTTCCTAAGTGTATGGCGATCGCCTGCCAGTATTCAATTGAAAACGCAAACTAAGGTGGTCTTGAATGATGTATTTGAATTAGTGGGTTTGTTGGAACGTGCGTTAATGCTGTTTGCGAGGGGTGCCTCCCCTCCCATGTTTGACTGGAATAATGACCCAACTACTATACTCAAAAGAACATTCCCTGTGACTACTTTCTTGTCTGCCACGCATAAATAATGTTGCAACATTTACATATACATTTAAACTAGACATTAAATTGTGTTCTGAAGACCACAATTACTCGGCCGAGGGAGATGCTACAATACATTAGTATTTTGTATATCCTCAGGGCAGAAAGCCTGTGGATGTAGGGCACTACAAGGAAGTACTTTACTACTCCATTTATATAATTTCTGCCCAGTATTGCACCTCTATTATAAGGCCCCCCCACCCCTAAAATATTACCAGCTTCAATACCCCAAGTGCTTCTATGAAATCGATGATTTGGATGTTTTAGTACGAAACTCCTTTCCAAATTTCATTAACTGAGACTCATTTTCATTTTAATTTGTTAGAAAGGAGTTGAGTGCTAAAACGCACAAATTATCCATTTCATAGAAGCACGAGTGGGATTCGATTTGAGAATTTTTGTTTTTCTTTCCGCAAAATGATGCTCCGGAATAATTTCGTTTTACGGTTTCGTTTTCGATTCACCATGGCCTTTTCAGTGTGATTCGGTTTCACTTTCGATTCACTGTGGTCTTTTCAGTTATAATACCACGAGTGCTTGTATTAAATCGACAATTTGGGTGTTTTAGCACGAAACTCCTTTTCAGTTTTAATTTCCCGAGACCGAAGGTCGAGGAAAATTTGTTGGAAAGGAGTTGAGTGCTAAAACACCCAAATTATACATTTAATACAAGCACGAGTGGAATTCGGTTGAGAATTTTAGTTTTCTTTTCCCTAAATGATTTTCTGAAGGAATTTCGTGTTAGGGATTCGGTTTCGATTTACGATTTCAATTTCGATACGAAGTAATTTTGATTTACGGTGTATAGTTTTGTGTATAATGTTTACCTTTTATGTTTGGTTGACGATGTTTAACTCTTATTTGGCGTAGCGATACCATCCACCATCGCATTTCATCAACCAACCTGTAATTTCGTTCGCTGCGGCATTGGCATTTCGTATTAGGCTTAACCTCATTTTTATGTTGTTGATACGCCAAATTAAACGAATCTTAACCGAGAAGCAGTTTTGTGGTGTTTCCGTAACAACCCGACGATTAACGAAGCTGACGTCATTTCCCTAATAAGGGCATAAAACAAAGCAGCATCCTCTAAGTGAGATATACTGCATAGGTTTGTGGTTTGTTTGTCAGCGCTCATTGACAAAAGCTTCGATCTGTGTATAATTACTGAAGGAGGAGGTACGCCGTCGGTTTCGGTTTCGATGAGCCGGGGAGTTCCCAGTGTAATCCGACCATGGTCCTCATTTAGTGAAAAAAAAAAAACGAAAATTCTCAGTGTAATTCGGTTTCGTTTTCAATTCACCATGGTCTTTTCAGTGTGGTTCCAGTGTAAATCACCATGTTGGGATTGTTCGGAAAGAAAACGAAAATTCTCAGTAGGAGTTTCAGCTTTGAACTCGTTTCTTTGTTGCACCAAAGCTCCTTTGTTAGTAAATTTGAACGTCAGAACAAAATTGCGAACGTTATTGTTTCCCAAACAGAAAAACAAAATTCAAATTCAGTAGAGTATTAAGGCCTCCCTTCGCTCTCTCGGCCAAAACTGAACGGTAGCATAAAAGGTAACAAATACCTTTAACCATTCTTGATGCGAACCATATAACTAGGTGCTAGAATACGTGATGACATGTTTAATACTTCATTTCATCCTGAGAGGCATTTTAATTTTGAGGCGTATATTATTAATGTTTTCCTTCAGTTTCTACTTTAAATGTTAAAGTTTACAATTTATAAAAATAAAATAAGTAAGATCAACCCTTCTTCAAAATTGTGGTAACGTACAACAATCTCTAGTAACCATTCACACCAGAATCATGCTGGAAATTAAAATCGCCATTTTGGAAAAATAAGTATGTGGCGTATACGACGGAGGTGTATGTGGGTGAAGAGCGCTAAGACTTACAGCTTCCCAAAATTATAGAGAGGGACATGTAGCGCCATATTGGATGCCAGTCGTTGAGCTAGCTGCAAGTTGCACTTGATGAATATGGAGGTAAAAAACAACGGCGTCTTTAGTCAAGCCAGTGCTGTAAGAGCGGATTTCATAGGCATAAAAAAACGTTGTTTTGTCCAATCCCTTACATTGCGAAACATATATTAATAATGTTGTAAATAGGAAAAGAAAAGTTTTCACTTGCTCAAAATTGTAACAGCTGCCAACAAATAAAAAAATTGAGCATTTTTAGGTCGCTCTCACAGCATTGGTTTGAAAAACTATGCTAATTTATTTACCTCCGCGTATATCCAGTGCCCTTTACAGCTAACTCAATGACTGGTTTCAGATATAAACTCCGCAGTGAATAAGGTGTAACTTACGTCAGTCTAGCTGATTCCCGCTGATTCAACTCGGCTCTAATAGTCAGCATTATTGAAGTAATAGTCTTTGTTTCTAATTGTTAGAGCGCATATCCGTTCTCACTGTCGTCCGCTCGCCCGTTTTCTCAAACCTCAAATCATTTATTACAGGAATCTAAAGGTCCGTGACCATACATCCCATCTAACTTATAGCTAACTTATTATAACACCAGAAAACCAGAAAAACAGCGCCCATACAGTACCCCGAGATAGCCCGAGACCAAGGTGCCCCCTGGGATCTACACCTCACTGAACCTCAGTGAAACTCCTTGTAGCTCTACAGAAGGACAAAACTGCACTGACCCGGCTCCGGAGAGCAGCTCCCCCTTCCTCCTGACCTTCATCCAGCAATGACAAAACTTTCCTAAAATCACCCTGGGCGGAACGGAGCGGAATTCGGCGCAACCCCTCCCACTGTGCACAAGTGAAAAGAAAGTGTTCGACAGTTTCATCCTCAAGCCCACAAACACAGCGGGGCGTCGGAGACCACCCCAAACGGAACATGTGAGCTCACAGGAGGACGTGCCCCGTCCTCAGACGAGACAAAACACCGGCCTCCTGTCGGGACAACCGATCCAGAAACCGCGGCCTCTCAACCGACGGGTGGATCGCAAACAGTCTCCTCCCGAGTGTTCCTCTAGCCCACACGGCATTCCAGGCAGCTGACGCAACTCCATCCAAGACAGGTGACAAATCTCTTGCAGCCAAAACAAAGGATGCCACATGGGTGCCCTGAAGACACTGGGCCCCATGGCGGGCTAGATCATCGGCCAATTCATTCCCAAAGCAACCCTTATGCCCCTGCACCCAGGTCAGCGAAACCTCATGTCCCGCCTGAAGCACAGCAACAAGCATCTTGCCAATACCATACACTACCGGGTGGCTGACATCAAGCGACTCGAAGGAGCAACGCAGAAACTGAAGACCAGCAGCTGAGTCAGAGATGATCCGAAACCGCTGCAACCTCAAATCAAGCGCCAGGTCCAAGGCCAACGAAACAGCGACAAGCTCCGCCACAAAGGCAGAAGGGATACACCTTAGGTGGAAACTGAGCTCTTTACGCAGCACCGGAATTGCCACTCCTACACTCCCTGACCAAGATTCTCGAAAGAACGAGGCATCACAATAAACATCAGTAGTCAACAATGCACTCCCCAAAGTACCATTCGTACCCTGAAAGACTGATAGCAACTGCCCACACCATGTCCATGGGGCAAATGGCCTAACCACAAAAGGAGCCTCAAACCTACCCAGTTCTGTACCGCCCAGAAGAGTCACACCCAACCCCGAAGAGCCCAAGGACTGTCGAGTGATAGAACTCAAACCCCATACCCCACAAGAACGTGGGCCAGTGGGTCCAACCTGCCTCTGGCAATAGCCCTCAGGCACAAAGCTGACAGCAATCGCCCAGCCCGTACATCAACCGGGAGCTCCCCGGCCTCTATGAGGAGAGCGTTCCCAGGTGTTGAGGGCAAACACCCAGTCACACACCGTAAACCTTCATTGAGCGCAACTTGGACACCACGAGTTGCCCACCGAAAAGGGGCCAAGAACGGGAGGAGGTAGTCGGCCACAGCCCTGACGTAGACTCGAAAGAAGCAGGGCACTACCGACCTCTTTGCTAACAACCTATTTGTTGTCAATGCCTTCAGCACCCTAGACCTCGCTGCCACAGCTTCCTTGACCGCGGCTACCTCAGCTTTCCAAGTAAGCTGCGGATCCAGCCTCACACCCAAATACCACACACTGGAGGAGGACGACACAACAGTCGCGCCAACCTTAATCGTCGTGTGCACTTCCGAGTGCCTGCAAAACACCACCAATTCAGTCTTGGACTGCAACAGTGCTAGGCCCCTCTCCGCAAGTAGTCTCTCTCCCACCACCAGCGCATGTTCCAGAGAGCTAATCAACAACGGGAGGTCATTCCCCACCAGCCAAACAGCCACGTCGTCGGCATAAGCCACAACATCAACCAGGTGACTTAAACGGACAAGCGCCTCATTCAGCGCGACCGCAAAAAGGGCAGGGCTGAGGCACCTCCCTTGAGGCAACCCTCTGTCAGTCTTACGGACACCCGACCAGCAGCCACCAACCCTGGTAGCAAAACTCCTGTTCTTGAGGAGTGCTAGGATCGCCGAAGCAAGCCCCCAACCCACCCCAAGCTCCTGCAGAGCAGCCATGACCCAGTCTAAATCAACTGTGTCATAGGCTGCCCTAATATCCAAGAAGACCGCCACCACTAAATGTCCCTTAAGCCAAGCACCACGAATGCTGGACTCCAAAAACATCACCGCATCTTGAGCGCCCCTGTGTTTCCGGAACCCGAACTGCCTACTGAAGAGCCTACCCGTAACCTCTGAGACTCCAGACGCCCCACCAACATCCGCTCATAAACCTTCCTCACACAAGAAAGGAGAGCAATCGGTCTGTAACTTACAACTGAGGTCCTGGCTTTGCCCCTACCCAAAACTGGCGTGAGAACAGAGAAGAGCCATGAAGGCGGGACCGGGGCACCACCATAGCACCTCTGAAAAAACTCAACGAGTTCCTCCTTTGCTGCCATAGTCAGTCTCCTAATATCTCCATAAGAGATGCGGTCTATCCCAGCATAACCTGACAGCAGCAGTGAACTCAGCCATCGAGAGAGGGTCGCTGCAATACCCATGCGTCGACCATTCCCCTAAAATGGGAGGTGGACCACACGGAGAATCGTAGACCTTAGCAAAATTGTCATTAAAGGGTGTTGCCATCTTCACACCGCGAAGAACCTCACCCTCGGAGTCAAAGACCCAGGAGATTGCTACCTTCGAGTCCATTGGACGAACCAAGCCCCAGGCCTCCGACACAGAGCAACCCTTGTACACTCGTTTGCACACCCTCCGGCTATATGTGGCTTTCTCTCTCCTTAGAATGAATCTCGTCTCCTCTGCAATCCCATAGAACATAAACCACCGGGTATCAGTGGGAAAACGACAATATTGCCGCCAAGCACACCTGCGATCTCTGACAGCAAACGTGCAAGCTTGGGTACACCACGCTGGCTTACAAGTCCGAGGTCCGACAGGCCTGCGACACCCTTTCCTTTTACCTATCCCGCCAAGCCGTTTATCAACCCATGAACCAAAAGAGCCCAGGAGCACTTCAGGGCGATCCCCCTTCTCCTGGCTACGACCACTGCCGTGCTGCCCCTGACCTCCAAGGGACAAAGAAATCGGGAAGTGGCCGCTCCCTCTAAGATCATCGGACACCCCAAAGGAGCACCGGTGAACCAGCTCTGCAGAGCACAGAAAGAGGTCCAAGACCGACTCTTGGATGGTCCCCCCGTACCTTCTAACAAATGTTGGGCCACCATTATGAATTACCTCCAGTCCAGACTCTGCGAGCGTTGACACAATCATTCGTCCCTTTGCACTACACTCCACACTACCCCACACCCAATGGTGTGCATTAAAGTCGCCTCCCAGGACTAAAGGCCTAGGAAGCGTCTTCAACCAAGCAACCCAATCATCCCTATTCACATATCCCCGCACATACACGAAACCTACAGTCAACCATGCTGTCTCCCACCATAGTCTCAACACACAAACGTCCATTCCCCTACAACCGGGACTTGCAATCAAATAACCCGCAATCCCATCCCTTAACATAACCCTGATATTCATACTTACACTGTCAGTTATGCATGTAAAACCACTGACACCAATCAACACACCTGGGGGCAACTTGACCTCGAGCAAACCCATTACATCCATTCTCCCACGGAGTTCCTCTATTTCACTCAACTTCCCCAATGCCCCCCTAACATTCCAAGAACAAAGATTGAAACTGAATTAAATTACCCAAA
>JAHWFP010226664.1:18418-32405 GCA_023313725.1 Lithobius niger
TCACCATTGTGTCAAATACAGTACCCTCTAGACCACATACCACTCCCACTTCCCCAACTTCCACTTCCACAACACCTATTACTGCAGAAGCCTCCTCCACCGCTCCACCACATTCCACCTCACCCTGATCCTCCACCTTATCAACCAAAAGTTCAAGAACACTTTCAACCAAATTTTCGACCCTAGTCCCATTGTCACCAGCACTACCGTCTCCACAGACACTCCCCACCACCTCACCAGACTGCACATCCATATGGTCAGTAGCATTAATTGAAATCACCTCTCCCACCCCAGGACTCAAAGCACTCAAGACAACAGCACCAGTTAGCTCCTCCCTACGACTTCTCTGCTGTGGTGGCGACCCTCCCCCACTTCTACGCCTTGACACACGTTTCCTCTTTGGAGGTGGAACCACTTCCCATTCCCCCTCCGGCACCACCTCGACCGGAGCAACAACATCAGCATTAGGAGAGACCGCACTAGGTACCACTTTTCCACAGGTACCAAGACTGGAAATCCCCGGCCCCCCAACACAAACAACTTCAGAAGTCACAACAGTCGGCACAGGACCAGGCACCACCTTTCCGGAGGCGACAGGAGGCAATTGTACTCTCACCGGCGCTGCACTACTTTTTTGATGTTCACACGGGAAGGAACGGGGTGTATATGCATCGTACTGACGACAAAAAGAACTGGTGCACGCCTTTCTCACGTGCCCACGGAATTTGCACCTTAAGCACCTGGGAGGGTGCTCAGGGATCATCAAGAGAGCTGCAAAACCCCTAATCGTGACGACGTCTGGAACTTCATCTAGCAGAACGCCTTCTCTTAGTCGCAGGGTTGCCTTTAACACTCCATTGTAGATGTGGGTGATTCCATCTACATCGTGGACCTCACGGCACAGGCGAATCACTGAACCATACTTTGACAAAGCCGCCACCACGCCATTTTCAGCGACACCGTACGGCAACCAATGAATTCGCACGGAAACTGTTCGGGAATGTAAGTCCAGAATACGAACTTCGTGACCATCCAGTGTTAGTCCTTTCTTCATCACCATATACTTGGCGCCCGTTTTCTTTGCTACCGTGGCAAGAATGAGCCCGCTCGACTTCTTGCTGATTGTTGAAGCTTCGTTTGTTTAATCCTCCCTAATAATCCTTCATTAAGTCTGCTCCTGAGCTTTATTACTGCTTCTAAGCGAAATATACAGGGTGGGGCAGAAAGGACGGAACACCCTTGGTAATCAAAGATGGTTAATGGTAGGATAATGAAACTTTGCATGGTATGTAGGCGAACGGGGAGCCAACTAACCATGAATCGATCACTGACCTTGACGCATATTTTCAAGGTCATCGTGATGCTAACTTTTTAACTATGCTTCGTAGAACCACAGTGTAAATTAGAAACTTGTAGACAGTGTCAAGGCATGGCCAATGCAAAAAAAAATATAACGAAATTCGGTACGTTAGTTGTGTTACAAGCATTACAAGAATCATTCTGTTGTGCTGGCCGAGTGGCTTTCCTGCCAAACAGCTCTGTCAGGCTTTTTCGTACACCATGCATTGTATTGGTAGGTAATGGTGTTGTCATAATTCATTAACCGTGATCAGCTCTGAAACAAAATCAGAAATGTTAACTTGAGGGAGGAACAACATTAGTTTCATTTCTAGATGACCACGGTGACTAAACTATGCCAACTTGCATAAGATGCTGTAGTTTGCAGCACCGTTCTGTTTATACGTGTAATGTAGCAGGTTGTGTTGAGCTAGCTAAGTGTCGAGTCATCAGTGTGTCAGTTGCTGTTTGTTTCCAAGCATGCTTCATGTACTTTGAGGACCCCTGGACTTAATTTTACACTCACTGTTTGGCAGGAAAGCCACTCAGTCAGCACAACAAAATGATGCTTGCAATTTTCGTAACTCCTAAACTAGCGTACCGAATTTCGTTCTGTTTTTTGCAATGGCCATGCCTTGCCAATGTCTACAAGTTTCTAATTTAAACTGGAATTCTACGAAGCATAGTTAAAAAGTTAGCATCACGATGACCTTGAAAATATGCGTCAAGGTCAGTGATCGATTCATGGTTAGTTGGCCCCCCGTCGCCTACATACCTTGCAGAGTTTAATTATCCTAACATTAACCATCTTTGATTGCCAAGGTTGTTCCGTCCTTTCTGCCCCACCCTGTATATATATAGAGATTGTCACTGCTCGATAGTAAGGCTTCATGGTAATAGTTTAATCAGAGATATGCGTCTTTAGACAGTCTTCGAAAATTTAAACTAATAGAAAATTAGACATTTAACAATTAGAAATCTAAAGTTCAAAATTTAAAGATTAGGAATGAAAGCTTAAAAAATTTAAATTTTCACCTGTCAAAATGAGTGTTGCACATATTTATCGCACGGTCCCTAACTTTCGCAATGCTAAAAACGATCAGCGCCAGCGGTATATCCCATATCACCACACTTTACAGTACGTGATATTCATATCGCCACACTAAAGTATGGTGATGTTGGATATCGCTACACTAAAGTGTGGCGATATGGGAAGGTGCCACGCAGAGTAAAACGGAGTGATGTTACATAACGTGACTGTGAGGTGAAACAACGTAATTTGCATATGATGACATTTCTGTGATGTGCAACACGATAATAGACATCGGTCCATTGAATTAAAAAAAAAGCGTTTCTCGTACACCTTTGTTTTTTAAAGAAAATACACAAGACACAAAGACACAAAACATCCTCCCGCTGAAATGATATCGGCCGCATCAATCCAAAAATTATGCAAATGTGACGACATAATGTTTGCATAAACATCACAGCTACGAAAGCAAATTTTCCATTTACCGCAACAATCTTGTTCTTCATTTTGAAAGTCAGGGACCATGCGATAAATTAGTTTAGTTATAACACCCGGGGTGAACTGTGTCGGATTTATGAGCCCATGGGCGATATCCCGAACATGGCCGATCTGGAAGAATACGTTAAGATGACGTCGAGGCCGAAGGCCTAACGCCATCGAAACGTCGTTCTCGCGGATTGGCCATGTGCGAGATATCGCCCATCGGGTGATAAATCCGATACAGTTCGCCAGGGGTGCTATAAGTATTACATATTTGTCACACTTTGACATGGTAGCCTTTGTCTTTGCCTATTTTTGATGGTAGCTTAATTTATTGCATGTGGACTTACCATTAGCGCCATTTCCAAAGTCATTTCTTGAAACTTGGTGAAGTCGAGAACCATATCATCACTCAACTACATGAGAAATAAAAAGAGTAACAAGTTAATGTAACGCAAATTTAAATTTGAAGGATTTTTGATAAGCAACAAAATGTTTTCTTTGTTACGAAATTTAAATTAAACAAACTTAAATCTAATATTCAGTAAACAAACTCCCATTACAGAATCCGGGAACTGCAGTGAAAGACGGTGTGCGACTGCTGTTATGTCGGAGGTTTACCATGACAATCCATATCGTCTAGTGGTCTGAATCCTTCAGTGGTCTTTCGGTGCACTCCTCGGATGCTACGACGGAAGTTTATTTACTCGTCTTCTCATTAACTTCAGCTTCACTTCTCTTCACGAGAACAGAATGTATCTTCGGTTGAAGACAAATGAATGTTTGTAATTTTAGTTGTAGTTGATCCTCGGGCCAAATTCTGAAGGTTCGTTCCAGTACTGGTACATGCTCGTTACTCAAATAAGCATGGCTTTTTTGATAGATTTTTTTTTTTATCAAAAAACAACAATAATAAATAATAAATAAAGGCGAATTACAAGGGAATAGAAGACATGGATTCCATAAAAATTTCAAATTTGCAACATTACACGCTATTATTATTTTGTTGCAGTTTCAATGTTTTTTGTTTTTTTTTATAACCGAATAATAACAGTGCAGCGTACGGTAAAGCTGTACATATAATACAGACAGCATGTATAATTTGAATTATTGCACGGAAACATTGTTTTAAATGTTGTTTTTTTTATTATTATTTGTTTTTATTACCGGACTTCAAAGTGAAGTTAGGAAGGAGCACTTGAAGGCCCCTCCCCCTTCATAAATCAAAGGGCCCTAGGGCAGGGCCTCGTGGACTTCGCTGTAAATTCGGTTCTAGGAACACTATTAATTTGCATTATTAAAAAAAAATTCTTTATCCATTACTTACCACTTCCATTGCTTTAAGGACGCATGCGCCAAGTTTGATCTTTCTGTCCTGCATAAATATAACACACGAAAATAGCATCAATTGTACAATATGACTAGCATACATTTGCCCACAGTGGGCCCCTTTTAAAAACCTTAACGATAAAACAAGCTAGCGAAAATCGCGGTTTCTCATCACGGAATGTGTTTGTATTTTACAATGACCAAAAACAGCAGCGTATTTCATGAGTTTGTTCTCCTTCCAGTCCTAAAACAATTCGCGAAATGGCTTTTTTTTTTCAATTATCTGAAAATGAGGGGACATAATGCAGTCAAATTTGTTTGTTGTATTTGTTTTTTTTTTATTTAGTGAATTTTATTTAAGTGTAGTTTTCACTGGAAAACATCGGTTATAAATGGACTTAATTGAATCATCAAACAAGATTAATTTTAATTATTCAGTAGTCTATATACGAACGCTTTCCAGAAAATACCAGAAAATACATACGTTTTGGTTTTTACATCGCTTACTTGTATAAACACTTTGTTTCCTTTGATTAGACATTATTTCAAAACAAGCTTGCGTTCAAAAATTAAACTGATTAGCCGGTAATGCGCATAAGTGCTGCGCAGGAAAACTAGAAAGTGGTAAAGTCAAAGGAGAATAAAGCAGATTTTTTGCAGTTTTGAAGTTTAACCGTGGAACGTGCCTTTTGCTGGTTTCGGGGTTAGGAGAAGCATATTCAAATTTACCAATCAATCTCAATACTATTAAAAAAAAACAGAGTTGCATCATTTTGGATGGTTGGTCGGTGTATTTCGGAGCAAAACCCAGGATACGCCCCACAGCATTTTGTTGCTTTCTTTTTTATAAAAAAAAAAAAAAAATCAGTTCTATCAACATTGTTATATCCACCCAAAACCAAAACTGGTATAAGAGAAGCCGCCAAGTTTCCAAAAAGAGTCGGCCTTTGAAGGCAGTGATGTCATTCAACCAGGAAAAGGCCGCCAAGGTTAATCCTATTAGCCAAGTTAATCGCACCGAATAATACTTTGGACGTTAAATGAAAACTTGAACATTGCTACCGCGAGTAGCAATCTTCTAGCTTTCATTTAACTTTCGAACTATTAGTTGGTGCGATTAACTTGGCTAGTAGGATTAACTTTGGCGGCCTTTCCCTAATTGAATGATATCACTACCTTCAAAGGCCGACCCTTTTTGGAAATTTGGCGGCTACTCTTATTCCAGTTTTAGGTGGATTTTACTTACAGTAATAAATACGAAGACAGTGAGTCGCAGCACAGCAGCAACAACACGAATGGCGAATTGTTGATTTTCCATTAATAAATAATGTTTTTGTTGGCTTTTGTTTTTAGGGAGCACGAACCCTAAAACCAATTTAGTTGGAGAAATCCAAGTGGAAAACTCAGAATCTTTGACATAATGAATGAACTTCTCGACAAAGACTAGACACACGTAAACCTACTAAAGCCAAACGGAAAAAAGGACCATAAAAACTAAATTTTCGGCTTTTCATCTCATAATTGCTAAGGAAAAAAGTGAATCTTATAAATTTGGACCAAAAATAAGTGACATCTCCCCGAAAACAAAGTTTGTTAAGGATTCCAGCCAAACTTTTCGGCCGTGTGAAGTCGTGATATCAAACGCCAAACTTTTTTGCTGTGTTTATCCTACCGACTAAGATTTTTAACGTTAAATGAATTACTTTAAAATTGCGAAGTAAACAATTTTCAGATTTGTCCTTTAACCTTCGAACTATTACTCGGTGGAATTAACTTGGCAAAAAAGTTTTCCGTTCGATATCACTACTTCAAACGGCCGAAAAGCTGGGCGGGAATCCTTAGCAAGTTTCGTTTTGGGGAGATAGTATTATTACTGACAAGCTCCGACGTTGGAGCATGTATTTTTGTTTAAAACTGGTTGTTGTTGGAATATGCAACTAAATTGCCTTATTTGTTGTTAATCATCATGTTGGCTTTTCTGGGCGAGGTTTTTCCCTGTGCTTGGTGTTAGGACCTTCTGGTCTCCGACGATTTCAGTAGCCCTACTTCTTCCAGTCCAACGCGGGGCCCTAGCGGTAGTTGCGGCTACTGATACCTTTGATAATGTTTTGGCTTCGTGCTGCTTCGGAGACAAAAGCATTAGCAGAGGTATTAGTAGCTGCAACTACCGCTAGGGCCGCAAGTAAGAATGAAGGAAGTAAGATGCTATATGTATTAACTTTCTAATCTATGCCTATACCTTGTACACGACTTGCGATGGTTCTGTTGCCGTGACGTGCGCATCACTTCATGGGTTAGCTCAATGAGACGGCTACACCACCGCCGTGCTCGTTCGACATCGGCTAACTCCTTATGACGTCACGACATGTAGACGTCACGCGTCATTTAGACAATCCAATTACTAACACAGACATGCCAGATCGGGCACAGTTACAACAATAACGTCGAAAACAAATAAATGCATTACAATTCGAGTCTTCCTTTACTATAATTAGTGACATATTCATTAGAATTTCAGTCTAGGTATGTACATCGATACATACCTCAGTTCCTTTGGGAATCTCTTCTCTGCATTTCTCCTTGATTGGCTTGTACTGAAGAAAAAAAAATATGTGCGTGATTTTTATATTGTTCGGTTATTTTGCAATTATTTCTCAGAAAATCTTGCAAATTGTGAAGCTGAAAAACAACTGTGAAATATGTTTTTTTTTTTCCCAAAAAATCTTTTCTTTCTACGGTTGTTTACTTTGTATTTAGCTGTTCAAACATCTGATTATAATTTCTTAAGCGCATTCACCTCTGAAATAATCATCAGGGCTAAAATGCCGTAAATGTTCTGTTTGTAGCTCGGACCACCGGTTGAAAATCGAGCCATTTTCATCCGGCTACAACTTGAGATCGGCTACAACTGAAGTCCGGCAACTACTAATTCCTGATTGACAAAACAACTGGCTACTATTAACGACCGGTTACAATAATTGCGGACCCAGCCACAAATAAAGGATTTACGGTAAAACATTAGTTTCTGAAACTTTCATTAGTAGAGGGTACATACAAGTGTACATTTCACACCTATGGTGGGCTTGGTTTGTTTAACTTTATTTCTTTTTTTTTTTTATTTATTCTGTCGAACCTCTACGGTTTTGTGTCTTCCCCTGGTAGCTGTATACAAGATTCTACGTCAATCGGCCAAAACAAAGAAAATATGAACCAGCGTGCAAAGCAACATAAAACAGCGATCTACAACAAAATTTGAAGGAAGTCAATAGCCATTCACCACCAACATATATAATAACCATAAAGCAAACACGGTGAGATACGGGGCGGATCGAAGACTTAAAAACCGTCTTATGGTGTGGTTTATCCACGTAAATTAACAAGTAATTTTTTTCCTAATACAACCGTGTATAAAAATGAATTAAACTACTTGGGTTTAATTCTCACCCTGATTCCAAAAAAATGTAGTGAACAGACTTTTAAATTATTTTTATTTTGTATTTTATTGTTTTACATTAATTTTAGACACGAAATATTAGGAACAAAATCCTTACCTTAGCTTCTCCTTTTTCCTTGTCGAAACAACGCTGCAAAATAAAAATAAAAAATGATATAACCAAGCTATGCAATTAAATCTCATAAATAAAAGAGAATAGTGCATGTTGTATGGGTAACGTATACTTCTATTAAATGCATAGCCATTTTATTTCTAATTTTGCTGACGGACTTGAGGACAGCTCAGGATGTACCCCTCCGGCGTATATATATTTTTTATCTTTGTTTCACAATTAACGTTTTAAATATTTGTATTAAGGACATCGGTACCAGTCATAATCCAGACTGAAAGACAGTACAGCTTCAGGGCAGCCACACGTATGGAAACCTTAGATTGGAGAGCTTGATGTGCTACTAAATACAGTGAGGGGGGGGTGGGGGGGGGGGGGCCCCCCAATAGAGAATGTCCGTGTTTTGTCAGTCTATTGACGCTTTACTCGATTCGAAACAAAAACTAACTTGTTTCAAGTTTAAGGTAAGGTTAAACTGGGCCCAAGTCACAAGAAAGGAACACGAAAAAGCTTTCCTGAAAGATAGATGCCACAGTGTTGCAGTTGTGTTTATCCCACTTGAAACCATTGCTTTATTCAACCAATAATGTATTAAAACCACTGCAACTGCTATTGAATCACCACTACCTGCAGAAAGAAATGCATAAGCGACACAACAGTGAAGCCAACATTTCCAGAGTCCATATTCACTGATCACGACTGTAGTATACATAACAGGGTTGCCAAGGCAACTCGGCATGTACATAAGTTGGCCTCTGTGCCATCCCAGGCGTCTAGTTACAGTAACGAAGAAAACCTCAAAATTAAGATACGGGGAATGTGTCCTTTACAGAGAAAATTAACTCACTACATCTTTAATTTCGTGGATAGCTTGTTATTGTGCGCACAGTATCCTGCAGGCATTTTATGAGCGGCTACATCTTCCTGGAGGGAGCGGCTTTAATCGACGGCCGCCATTGTTTTTGTAACCATCTAGGATATCAACAAGGTGCTCTGCTATCGACAACATACAATCGATTATCTGTATTCGTTCTGGGGCGAACTAAAGAAAGGCCGCGGACACTATAGTTGTAGCATGGCTCTGATGTTAAATCCTGCAGACTATTTAGTTTTGTTGCGCCGCCTTTTAGCTCGGTAATAGCTACGGCCTTACTAACCTGGCTATCGCTAATGTTAACAATAGAAACAAATCCTTTAATCTTCAGTCTATGTCTTGCAGCTGGCGTTTGCTAAATGGCATTGTTGCATAATAACAATGTTTAAAACAATGTAAAACAATCAATCTGGTCGTTTAGAGCTCCGTAACCCCTGAACCAATTGACCAATTAGAAAAGGCCTTATGGAAAGGGCACATCTACGGAGCAAGACCTGTAAAATGAGCTAAGAACCAGCTTTACAGGACAAATAGTTTGACCTGTAGAGAGGACAGACGAAATGTACATTCCCAGAACTAGACCAAGACCAAGAAGTTGTCTATTTGGCCCCTCTCTGTATCTCGGGTTTGGCTGGACTGAATTTCACAATTTTTGGACTGTAGACAGGCCTTGACTAGTCAAGGCTAGATTCTAAATTTGGTTTAAAATCTTTCAATTTTGACGGAGTTATAAGCTCTCAAAGTTGAAAGTTTAACACAGAGATCTAGGTCGACCCTTACTAACTTCGCCAGTGTTAATAATACGCTTAGGTTGGGCAAGCAAATTCATCATCATGAATTATGCACTACAATGAAAGAGGGCGAGCGACCGACAATGTCAACAAATGGGTGTGGCCTGTAACAATGAGTAACAATCGAAATATTGCTTTAATAATGCTACCTCTTAGAGCAGACTTGAAAAGTTTCAAAGTTGGTTCAGTAACAATCACTGCATGGTGGTTGTTGGATTTATTGCGCTTGGTGTCAGAACGGAGAAACGGGCAATTGAGCGTCCTCCATTGAAAAAATACAAATCAGCAGGGGTTAAAATGGAGGGGGACCAGGAGGGAAGGAGACGGGGGACGGGGATGGGGAATCCGGGTCGGGGACGGGGTAGGCGGTGCGGGACGAGAAAGGGGTCATGGGGGAAAATCAGACCATACAACTGGGTAGGCCGCAGGGGGGTTCGGAGGAGGAAGCAGGGGGCAACCTTTTCATTCCATACTGCCCACTACAGTATTTCGCTCAGGTATGCGGGAACCGGCTAGACCTGCATATGTTACGCCAGGGGTACAGCTAGTTAATAAGAATTACGCACCCAGCAGTCATTGGTTTACCTAAGTTATTCAAAGTTTAAAATGGTAAAATCATTTGAATACAACAGCAAGATTTAACGTGGACTAAACACAGTAAAAGATTATGTAATGAAAATTTCACAGGAAAAAACAGGTTTGTACTTTCCTGTTTTGACCTCAAGGGTCAATTTAACCTTACAGTAAACATCAGACGAGCTCGTTGTTTACTAATTATTAAACATTTAAATAAGTTACAAGGAATACTTTATTTTATCACGCAGTCGTTTTTTTTTATTAAAAAAAATGTAGGCAAGTGTTGAATGTTACGAGATGTTTTTTAAATTGAATGTAGAGTTTCCAGTTCTTTTAACCGTAAAAGTGTAAGCGTAGTTTTAAGTCGAAAATTGATGTGACTCGGCATAATCGACTTTATTCATCAAGGTATAATAATTATGCCCCCCAATCATTAAGTGGACCTCATATTCACACATTTGATCGTCAGGGTGTACAATGCAACCAAATTTTACGGTTAAAGCTACATTCCTACCGGTTGGCTTTCCTGTGCGGCTCAATTTTGCATCATTATTTCAAATGCGTGTATAAATGTTGCATTGGGATTCATTTTCCAGTTTTTTCCCTCGTGAGAAACGGTTTTCCTACATTCACTCTAACCTATGTAAATGTTGCAAACTTTTCTGCTCAGGATGCTGGAATATAGTGAGAAAGTAGGTTTTTTTTTTAATCGTACTGGAAATATAATATCAGTTCTTTGTGGAGTAATTTTATGGAGATTTTTATCAGTGAAAGTCTGGAAAGAGAAGGGAAAAACCCGGGAATTCGAACCGGGAAACTGACGATCGTGGAAGTACCGAAATACTCTCAGAAAAGCTAAAATTAGCTCTCCAAGCTGTAAAGGGGTAGTCTCTAACACTCCCCGAATCTGCAGGTCCAGCTGGGATTTTGCAAGAGTCCAATTCTATTTGCTGATGTAGATCTGTTACCGGCGTACAACTATATAGCTTAAGTTAATTCGTGCTGTGGCATAGACAAACTTTCCCCAAAATACACAAGGATTAAAATATTGATTATTCCTACTCCGTACCTGTGTTTATTTATCACTTATCGAGCCGATTTGGCTTTCTGTCCTATTTAACAGAAATGCTTTACGAAGAAATACGAAGAAATACGAAGAAATTCTTTACTACGTGCTTAAAACGTCAAAATTAGACAAAAGTTAAATGATTAATGTTATGTTCACTGCCCAATAGTTGCTTCTTTGGTGTATCTTCCCGCTTAACGTAGCGGCTGCGAGCACCAAGTCTCTCACCCTGTCCGCGCGCCCGCCAGTCTGTCCGCATGAAACAACTGCAGAATGGCTAAACTGATTTTCGCATCTTCTTAGAAACATTATACGGTTATAACCACAGATATCGACTAAATCCAAATTTCATCAACTCGGGAAAAAATTACGTGCGTAACGTTAAAAATTCAAATTCAAACGCACACGGTCTGCCGCCTAGGCTCAAATCGATCGGAGAGTCCAATTCATGACAAACCTAGAGAGCGAAGGTAGTCTCTGCTTAGTGGTGAAGCCTAACCAGGTGAGAGAGAGGAAGAGACTGCTACGGTTAGGCTGTGACATACGGGATGGTGTTAGAGGTACGCTTTATTAATAGACGTCCTCATACATTATCTGATGCAAGTTTACATACACAAACTTGTTATTTACGTTACGACCCTTGTTTTTTTTTATGAACTTCTTTTTTAGCCCTACGTTATTTGAAGCAAACGAACATTTGTGTAGCTAAATTGGCTCAATTTTGAACGTTACTAACTAGAAGTAATTCAACCCCTGGATTGAACCGGGAAACCGTCGATCATTGTACGGGGCCAAGCAATATGTCTAGAATAAATCCCATAGCTGCTGAAGAAGCATAGTAATCTCTCACACTAATTCATCCGGCATTGGCGGGCAGGGACTTTATCAGGGTCCCCTTTCTACTCAGTCACCAAATTAGTTTCTTCAGTAACAAATTCGGTAGAACTAGGTCAAACGACATGCTAAGTCAACACGAATCATTGGTTCACTTTCATAGATTAATTTAAAATTTTCGGAAATCTCAAATCCCTAAGTCAAAACACACAAATGCAGCATTAAGCTATACCAAAACGAACTATAATATCGCTTAATACTGCATTTGTTTTTTTTTAACTGAAGAGAGAAGGTGCCAAAAAAATTAAATTAATGAATAAAAATTGCAACTGGTAGTATCTGCCTGGTTACTCTGGCAATTGAGCTGAGCTCTGCCATCACTCAGATACGAACACCATCACCAAAACTGGTAAAAGGGGCCAAGTTCCGAATGATTCGGCCCTTCAAAGGAGTGATATCAACACACCAAAACGTTCGCCAACTTAATCGCACCGAAAAATACTTTGGACGTTAAATGAAAAATTGAATATTGCTACCAAAAGTAACAATGTTCTATTTCCATTTAACCTTCGAAATAGTAAGCGGTGCGATTAACTTGGCGAATGTTTTGGTGTGTTGATATCACTCCTTTGAAGGGCCGAACCATTCGGAACTTGGAGGCCCCTTTTACCAGTTTTGGTTTTTGATATGATTTGTAGTACCGTAATTGTATTACCATTCTTAGCCTGCTTTGTTTGCTCGGCGTTGGTACCTTGTTTTCCAACGTTTTTTAACGAGAAAATAAAATCCGAAAAATAAATACTTTTCAACTAACTACCGAAAAGACGACAATTCAATTAAAGTATGCTTTCCTTACCTCTTCTTCTCCTCGAATACTAACGGCGCAGACTACAACGAAAACAAATGCAATTCCCTGGATATTCATCGTCAGTGGTTTGTTAGTGGCAAGTGGACTCGAGTAATGTTGGGCTTGCACTGTACTCTAACCCTTTTTGCCCCTTCATTTATGTCTGTTTGCCTGACAAGGATGGCCTTGATAACCGCCATTTAGCCCTGAGATAATAGCGCTAAGCATTTCCCAGAAATTACTGACGCCGGGTAATCACTGCTTTTTCACATCAGATCTCTTCTTTCGTTTTTCGTTTTTCACGTTTTTTGTTGGTTTTGCTTTTCATTTGTTGGGCCCAAGGTTAGTCCCTAGCCGTGGTTCCGTCATTACAATAATTGCGGTGCTTTACGTAACCGCCTGGTCGGGACAAAAGAATCGAACGCTGTCGCTCGTATCGCCAGGTTCTTTGTCAGCATTTTCGTTCGAGCCTAATTTCGGGAATGAACACATCAATGAATGTTAAGCCGTAAACAGTTTATTCATGAACACACTAAAAGGACTCGACGACCAAAATGATTGGCATTAAATAGCCTATAAAATCTGTAACAATTGTGCCCTTTGCAATTCGTTAAGCGAAACGGAACTCATTGCTTTGGCGGGAAGTTCACGCGATTATCGACAGTTGAGATTATTCCACGTTGTAAGCCGAGCCTATTTTAGAAAGGTCATAGAGCATGACACTTTCTGCCTATAACAGGCAGGGATGAAAAACACCGGACTATAGGAAATGGCAAATCTTGACTGAATAGCAAATAGCAACAAGCAAATATTTGATAAAATCTTTGACAAAGTGGCAAACCTTTGACGAAAATAGCTTAAAGGCGCCGGTGCACCATTTCGATAGCGTTGCCCATATTCTAAACACAGCATCCATGTTCCAGATTCTCCGTCATCCAATAGGTTGCTGTGGGTCTCGTGATCTCGTTTTAGTTAAGAAAATTCGCGGTGCTGTAGCAAAGTGTTGTTTATTTTTTTAATTTACCGCTATTTTCTTTGTATTTCTCGAAGATTCTATGGCGCTTCATCTAGGAGGTGAAGAGGCGCCTTTAAATTTTATGTTGCAGGTTACATTATAAGCTCCTAATGCGAGAGTATCCTTGTCATCATCTGGTTTTGCATGCCACCGCTCGGCACAAGGCATTCTGGTCAAGGGCGTCGATTTTTCTAAAGTTGAGGTGGGGGGACATAGTAGTAGCGACAACCAACTCCAGTGCGTG
>JAHWFP010226668.1:0-19076 GCA_023313725.1 Lithobius niger
CGGACCCTCAAAATATTTGACACCAATTTCCGAACACCCTGTATATATAAATTCCATAAACTCACGTTTTCATTATAATACTACACCTGATGGCTTCCCGCTTGTTACTTAATCCTTGGTTTCTTCAGTTTTTAGATTTGTTTTTCTTTGCCTTTTTAGTGATCTATTACTGGTTCTAGTGACTATTTTATGATAGAGAATAGCATTGGCTCATCTTCCCTGCTAGGCCTTAATTTTACTACCAATTATTTGTCCTTTTAACTAGTTATTCTACAATTTTTACTAGCCCCTCACCACGATCCGTTTGGTTTTTGTTTGGCAGAGGATCTCTGTGCTTTCCGCACGAGGGAATTTGTCGGCTTCATGGCTTATTCTGCATGGGTAACCATAGAATTTGTTGCCCTTTATTTTATCCCTCTGTATTTTATTGAAATCCATCGAGTCTCATAGAACTGTAATGTAAATGCTATGAAGCTCCGTGAATGTCTTTACAAGGCCGGCGTTTGCGGGGCAGCTGTCATTAAATTTTACAGTCATTAAATTGTTTTCTTTTTTCTTTAATGGCCTTTAGGTGCGACGTCGAAACATTACGCTGAATTCTGAAGGATTCGTGATTCAATTTGCACAGCTAATAGTAAACAATTCCGTGGCAAGCTGAATTTAAACACTTAAACTCAGTATCATAGCTCTACCTGACAGTGTTTACTGTGATAGCCTGTCAGGAGGACTAGCTCGGCCGACCCACCTTTAAACAATGCTCGGCCAACACACCTTTATTTTTCTTGCGTCGGGCCTGCTTCATGGAGGGCTTTGGTACCTCCAGGGGTCTGGCGACTCAACTGCTTTAAAATTAATATGTTTGATCCTTAGGGGCATCTGGTTAGCCATAGAACAAGGGCGGTGTAATGAAAACATTCTTTGGGAATGAGTTTACGTTAGTTTGTAGTCGGTCGTTAACAGTGGGCACACTATACGGTCTTTGTTGTCTGATTGCTCATAATTGCTTTTATTTCTAACCCAGCTAGCCTGAGACTTTTGAATTTAAGTTAATTATCTGTCAAACAGTAGCGGATTCGGTATCCTCTTCGTGACCATCATGGTTGAGCGGTGGCAGAGATCAGCGTATTTGCCACAAGTATAGCTGAACTGGTCGATAACTGGAAAGGGAACCCTGGCAGAGTCACAGCCAGTCTGTGTCAAGCAGGGTAGTGGGAGAAACTACCGGACTCTCAGTGGCTATGGGATCTCTTCTTCCTTCAAACACACTTACTGGACTCATATTAAAACAATACAACGAAAACTATTTTTAAAAAACAACGATTAATAACCTATGCCAATATAGTATACGTAAAAAGACCGGTGACGTTTCGCCCCTTTTGCTGTGGACTCGTTAGGTCCACATTACATTGAGTTTTTACGGAGAACAGTATTGAATGCGTTAGGCCTGCATAAAAAAAAACATTAGTTAACTGTATGTGAACGCCGACCACTGACAAAAGTCAGTACAAAACTGAACATTTTGCTTCAGATGATATACGGTACGACGAAATTAATTTAAACAAAATTATTGTTACTGCGAGTTGTTGTTTGCTAGCACAACTACTTAGTTATTTTTTAAAACTAAAAGTATACATTTGTTACAAAATTAACATTCAGGTGAATGCATGTTTTTAATGTAATAGTGCCACAGTTAGTTCAACGCCACTTGCTGTCGATGCGCCATTAAGCCTCAACCCCCATCCCCGTCACATTACGTTTTAGAGCAGTTATGGTGGGGCGAGCTGCATCCAGCATTAATTTTACCTGAAGCCCCAACAAGTTAGCTACGTCACTGCGCTAATTTTTGTATGGATAAACTAGTTTAATTTTAAACCTTACAGCCAAAGCACAAAGAGGGTTAGCAAGGGCATGAAGCTAACCCGTGAATTTGAACCGAAAAACTTCTTATCACTCCAGATCTGAAGCAATTTTCAAGACTAGGCCAAACAGTTACGCAGTAACTGATATAAGAGCCCGGTTATAGTTCTACCCTTTTCCTTGTCCAATTACCAGAAGATCAGCTTTCCTCAAGCAAACATATTGAGCTCTCTTATTGCTCAAAGTTGATGAGAGTTCAAATCTTGATGGTAATAGGAATCAGTATAAGCAATAGAACTGAATCAATGGGATGTGAATAAAGCCACAATGCCCACCAAATAGTTTCTTTATGAAATTAAAGAGTGCATGAATTGAGATGAGACGAGACTTCACTTGAACTCTGTCTCGTCTCGCCTTTGGTCTTTCTCGTTACTCGTTACGCTTTTGTCTCGTCTCCGATTGGAGTTTCAAGCTCCTATCTTGATCTAGTGTAGTCTCGTCACGCTTTCATCTCATCTCATCCCATTTTTCAAGCTTGTATCTTGGTCTCGTTTCGTCTCATCACTGTTTCATCTTTCTAGCCTGGGCTTTTCAAGTTCATACCTTGATCTAGTTTTGACTCGTCACGTTTTCGTCTCGTCTCGCCTCAGTAAGTCTCCTGTAGTTCTGGAACTTTTAAAACGACTAACACCATATATCAAAATTCAAAACAAGTACAAAAACAGAAAAAAACATGTCACATCGATATACTTGTCGCTGCACAAATATAAAATACAGGTTCCCATGGAAAACAACATCATCGCCATGAAAACCAACAAACGAATAATTTTTTCCACTTATTAAGAGCACAAGAAACAACACTTGAAGTAGCCCTCAGAGAGAAAATGCAGCGTCAGAAAAATCAGACATTTCTCTTCCGATATCTCATGAAAACGATTTCAGAAAGCTTGGGAACAATTACCAACCAATAAAATACGTTGGGCATTAAACCTTTCACATCTTAAAGTGAATTTCCATCTTGCCCTTAGCATCTTAAATTTGTAAGATCCACCTGAAATTCAGTTGTTTTCTTTGATGAGTCTCCTGAAAATCGTAAAACCATCTTAATTTAAGATGGAATGAATCTGTGCTTTTAAGGTTTTAAGATACCACCAGTTTAAGATGCGTCCTAATTTCAGACTGGTTTCATTTAAGATGCCATTAAACATAAGATGCATCTTATTATCAGATGGATAGCACGCGAAATAAATATTTAAGATGTTTAGCTCTTTAAGACGCCATAGTTTTCAGTTGCCAAATTCATTCAGTGTTAGATGGGAGCAATTTTTAGATGTCCATGCAGTAAGATGGTTTATTTTTAAGTTGGAAAGTTGCAAAATTATAAGATGTAAATTTATTTTAAGTGGGGTAACTGGCAAGGAAGGCTACATTTTAAAGATGAAAACCTATTTTAATTGTCAAGTTGCTAACATTTTAAGATGGTAATTTTTTTTAAAGTTGTGAAACAAGCAAAGACGCCATCGTTTTAGACGGCACAATGTATTAAATCAGAAACGAAGTGAACCTGCCAACATTTTAAGGGGCAGTTTTCTGAGTTGGAAAATAAATAAGTTGCAGTGTTTTAGCACTAAAGCAATACGATCAAAACTTCACTGCTGCTTCGAGTGAAAACAATTATTGTGCCAATCCTAAGTAAACTGTAGTCATGTTCTTAAAAAAGAAAATGGTCTTATTCTTTCTACAGCCTATGAAGAACCTAAAGGAATGCTAAAACATCTGCACAATAAACGAAAGTAGCAAACTCTTTTGACTTCCATAACGATTGTTGACACTGCGTTAGGCTGGGGTGGCTAACTACCATGATTTTACATTCACTTATTCACTTTGATTTCATCCTTAACACGATGTTGACCTACATTGGTCTAAAATCAAGTTATAAGGACTAAGATGTATTGTGTTTGATACGTCCCCTTCCACAAGCTGTTTCACAGCTAAGCTGACGAGTCTGTCAGATATGAACAGCTAATGTAATAAACAAATGAAAAATAAGATGGTTGAGACGTCATCGTTTTGAGATGTCAGCATTATAAGATGCCAGATATGTAAGATGCCTACCAAAACATCGGGTTTTAAGATGCCAAACTGCTGAGATGGCGAAAACATCTTAAAAACGGATGCAAAATTTTAATATGCTAAAGGATCTTACTTTAAGACGGTGATACCTATTCTTACTGAAAGATGCCAACAACGTCTTAAAAACGGATGCAAATATTACATCTTAGTTTAAGATGCTTATTTTTTTACAGTCACACACTGTAACTGTCACTGTCACACACTGTGGTGTCAGCGTGGTCTTTGGATCGGCCTAAGGATACTGCATGGAGCAATGATTTATACTTTTAATGACACACTAATTTAATTTATTACGAAAATAATGTCAAATTTTGCTCCTTTTACCTTCAGCGCCTAATACCCCATGCCACACCAAACCAATGTGCATCACATCCTTCGTCGAGTGCGTCGAATGTAGCCTGAAAGGAGAACATTGCACTTGCGTTGCGTCTCCGTCTCTTTTTGACGTATCCACTTTCGTCCGTCCGACAGGTGCATTGAGATGTCTTTCAGCCAGTCAAAGTACAAAGCATATTGGTCTTTCCGGGCGCTTCAGTTGGCAGATTTGTTGCTTACCCATTCCAGGATATGAAGCCAAATAGCGCTCCAGTCAGAGACACGCACGACCAATCGTAACTTAACAAAATTTATGAGGGATAATTCTAAAAATAAACGTGCATAAGTATGTACCACAACCTGCTTCGGACATTTTCTGGCCCTATATCTAGAAAAGTTGGGAATGATATTATCAGCAAGTAGTTAGGCGAAGCGTGGCAACGTTTTCAGGTTTACATGGCTGCCTTAAGGAGTGATGAGCTGCAGCCTGAACTATTCTTCCCTCGGCATCTCTTTCTCATGGTTTCCCTGTGTAAACAAAAAACTTTCCTTTCGCTTTTACCCCTTTTTGTTTTTAGCTTTCATTTATTTTATTCTTTATTTAAGAACTTTGGTAGTGCAGTAGCCACCACGAAGCATTACTCGTGTTTGGTGGGAGTTTAACAAAAAAAAAAAATTTTAAATGACAACTTAAAGAGTTTTTCTTTTTTCGTTTGTTTTCATAGACATAACAAACACGAAAAAATAACAAAGATAACAGTTTCAAACACAAGAAGAACAAACCTACTTTAATTAGAAATTGCCAGACTAGAATTTCTTCAAAAAATACAAACTTGGATCAGTTAATAACCAGGAATCTGGAAGTCTTTCTCCAAATTTGTTTGTTGTTAACTCTTTGTGTTGTAAGCCTTAGCCTTTATTTTTTCGTTTAACATTTTCCCCTCACAAAAGTGTTTTATAATTATTGTGGAAAATGTACAATTGCTTAACTTTTCAAATTAGTGTTTTGTTGTAAATTTGGGTAACAGAATCGTAATATTTATTTCCCTGCCAAAATGAATGTGAGCATTAATACGACGGAAGTTGCAGATGGAATGGCTCGGATGCTGGATGATTCAGTAATATATGAAAAAGACATTCGTGAAACAATAGTTTGCTGTTAGATTTTTATAGTTCAGTATTATTTTGATGGACTAGCTTTCAATAAAAGACTGGAGTTTGACAAACAAAAAAATTTTCAATCAATTTATTTAGGACTGTTAAAACGGAAATTGGTCTATAATTATCAAAATCAGTTTTTGTAGCTTGACCTCACCAACTGGGTTTTTATTTTCCTGTCCAGTTTTTTGTTTCTGTGATACAGTTTGTTAATCTGGTGAAAGCTGGTCAGAAATCTGGAGGGAAGCTCTTTAATGTTCATGGGATTACATTTTAATACAGGAAAAATAGACCCAAAATGTGGGTGATGAAATGCATTAATTCGGCCAGGGTTGAAACATACAGCATAACTTCATTTTGGCACCAGATTAAAGAATCGAAAGAGTCCCTAGTGATTCTGGGAGTGGAAAAATGTTTTTCAGAGGACTGTATCATTTTTATGGGTGTAAATCGAGAAAAATTTTGGTAAAATTCAAAATTGCTCAAAAGATCAGTGTGAGGTATTGTAACATTTCAGCATTCAAACACCGTGTAATATCCTATACTACCGAGTCGATGAAATGAAGCACAAGTGGTATAAGACCTACTTCACCCTTAAAATTTGACTATCTTTAATGCTAAACTAGGGAAAGTGGTCCCTTACGTACTAATACAAAATTCAATCATACAGACTGAAGAAAAAAAAATTACCACTAGGTAGTTTTACCCTTAGACCCGGAAGTCAAGATGGCGTCTAAATATGGCAATCAGAAAATAGTTTTCTGCTTCTAGCATCCTAAACCGTTTATCCGATTGAAAATAAACCGATTACCAATTAGGTTTAGAAGTAAATTTCCTTCAAAAACCGATCTATGCTTATTTTTCGTAACCCTTCTGACCCAAATTAGTCAATTAACTTCTATTAGACCGTTATGTATGCTATACATATTACAGCACATATTGTGTATTGTAATTCCTGAGTTTAAACAGCTGCAATGTTAGTTCTAATTAAGATTCACTGACATAATTGAGCTTAAATAAATGTTTTCCAACAAGGGTAATTAAAACGGTGTACATTAATTGGAAGCTAAGCAAGCTATGGCAGTTTTTCTGCTTTGTAGCGCCGTGCTTTTAGTGTCATTTTACGATAAGTGCCATCTTAAAGCTGCTGCAATAACCGTACTAATTAAGATAAATGGATGTGATTATGATTATATGAAATATGAAGATGTCTTTTTTCCAACAAGGGTAATTATAATGATTTATATTAATTAGGAGCTAAGCTATGGCAGTTTATCTAGGTTGCAGCACTGTTATTTTAGTGTCTGCTTACCTCAAGTTCCGTCTTTAAACTGCTGCAGTAGCCGTACTAATTAAGATAGATAGATGTAATAGGCTTAGATGAAAGATGAAGATGTATGTTTTCTAACGAGGGTAATTACATTAATTTGTATTAAATTTATAATAAGCTACAACAGTTTTTCTACATTGTAGTGCTGTGCTTTCTGCGTCATTTTATGATAAGGTCTACCTTTAAGCTGCTGCAATATTCGTTCTAACTAAGATAAATAAATGTGATTCGACTTAGATAAAAGAATAATATGTAAATTTTCCAACAAGGGTAATTAAAACGATTGATTTTAATTAGGAGCTAAGCTACGGCAGTTTATCTACGTAGTAACACTGTGAATTTTGTGTTGTTTCACGACATATTCCATCGGTTCTAATTAAGATAAACGAGTGTGATTAGGCTTGGAATAAATATGAAGATGTATATCTTCCATCAAGGGTAATTAAAATGATTCATTTTAATTAGGAACTAAGGTACAGCAGGTTATCTACGTTGTAGAGCTATGATTATTGTATCTTTTTAGGACAAGTTCCGTCTTTAAACTAGTGCAATCGCTATCGAAATTAAAATAAATCGTAGTAATTACCCCTGTTAGAAAATATACATCTTCATCTTTCATCTAAGTCTAATAAAACCTATTTATCAGCATTAGAACGGAAACTGCAGCAGTTTATAGGTGTAACTTGAGGTAAAACGACACGAAAAGCACAACACTGAATGTACATAAACAGCCAGAGATTACTTCCTAATTAATGTAAATCATAATAATTACCTTGACGGAAATATACATCGTAATCGTCTTCTAAGCCTAATAGCATCCATCTATCAGCATTAGAACAGATACTGCAGCAATTTAAAGATGGACCTTGTCGTAAAATGACACAAAAATCACAGCTCGACAATGTAGATAAACTGCCGTAGCTTAACTCCTAATTAATTACCCTTGTTGGAAAATATACGTCTTCATCTTTCTTCTAAGTTATATTGTGGGATTTTTCTTTCAGTCTATTTAAATGAATAATTTTGTATTT
Source organism: Lithobius niger (assembly GCA_023313725.1). NCBI lineage: Eukaryota > Metazoa > Arthropoda > Chilopoda > Lithobiomorpha > Lithobiidae > Lithobius > Lithobius niger. The sequence goes on from JAHWFP010226668.1 coordinate 7,825, forward strand.
AGTAGATAGGGTACCACTTTCCCTATTTTAACGTGAAATATCCAAGTTTTAAGGATAAAAGTAAGTCTTGTACCACTTGCGCTTCATTTCATTGACTCGATAGATAAGATATTACACGGTGTTCGAGTGCTGAGATGTAACAATACCTCACGCAGATCTTTTTAACAATTTTGATTTTTACCAAAATGTTTTACGATTTACGTAAAATGATTCTTTAATCTGGTGCCAAAATGAAGTTATCCTACAAGTTTCAACCCTGGCCGAATTAATGCATTTTCATACCGTAGTTTTCCTGTAGTATTTAAGGAGATTAAACCTAATTTGTCAAACCAACAGTCAGATTTTTTCATGTTTTCAACATTTTCTACCAAGTTTTGAACAGAAGATTTCGTACAATTGTGTTCCTCAATTTGATAAGTTTAAAACACCTCTATTTTTTCTTTCCGCTGTTTTCTTATCATTTATTTATTATTTTTTATTATTTATTATTTATTTATTATTTACTCTTATTGTTTATTATTAATTTCATTTTATTTAACTTTCAGCCTGTTTGTTAAATCAATGAAGTTTTTATTAAATCTGACTTTAACTGCAAAAAACTTGAGCTTTCAAATTTGTCTTTTATTGTTTCGTAAAGACTTAGTTTTTTATATTTGTTGGCTTGGTTACTTTATTTGGTAAAGAAACCCTTCAGATTAAACTGCAGAAAATACTTTTTTTGTAAATAGGGTCATTAACATTTGGAATGCTTTACCTGATGATGTCGCTGCACCCTCAGTAAATTGTTTTAAATTCAGACTAAACAAGTGTAACCTACTACCATACATATCGGACTATTCCTAATGTTATTCTTTCTATATTGGTGTACAGCTATTTATATCTAGTTATATATATTTGTTATCACCTAATGTTGGTAAAATATAAGCGGTTTCTAATAGAAGCCCTATCTTACCATTTTGATAACTTATTCGGCAAATAAACTTTTTATTATTATTATTATTTCTCACTTCCCAGAAATCGTGGTTTTTTCAGTTTTGTTTTTGAAATAATAGTGCTCATTTGTTTCTATATCTCCCTATCTTATTTTTTAATAAACCTTATTGTTTTAATAGTTCAAAATCGTGTGTTTTGTTTGTCTTTTAAGTTTTTAAAATTTTGTTCCAAAGTTTGTTTTTCTTGTTAATTTAACAGAATTCGTAAATTTCCTTGATTTCCTAGTTCCTAATTCCTAAACGTTTCCCTTGAAATTTACCATAATATTATTCTTAATAATTAACTTAATTTTGTCAAATACTTACTTGTTTTGTGTTGGATGTAAGTTTCAGCTATTGGCTAAAACCAAGAAAATTTATATTTTAAACGATGACAATTTCTAAATATGCGTAAAATATAAATCCCCATCTTTCATATTCTGTTTTCACATTTTCTCTTCTAGTTATTTCGATACTGAATGGGGTGGATATGGACTTGGAAGTTTAAAACATCATACTAATATTCAGAAAAATCATAACTCATTATTGAAATACGAAGTGTCCCTGTTTTTTTCTATTTTTTCTCAGTTTTAATTTGTCTTCTCTTTGAAGGGCGTTTTTTTCCCGTAAAACGAGAAAAATTCCCTGTAAGTGGAAGCAGCGCTCGACACTCAATCTGGCTTCCAACAAACTGGCCTGTCAATATCGCAAGAGGCGTGCTTTGTTATTTACGCCTCAGGCAACCATGAAATGTTTGCACAGTTTATCCCATGGGTGGGGCATGACGATTTCAAAAAGAGGGATTTTTCCCCCACAGGAAAAAATACTCCGTTCTACAGAGAAATAGCGCTCACCTCCGTAATGTAAAATTGTTTCCCTGAAGAGCGAAGCAGACTTCTCTTCCCCACGATTCGATATCCTCCAACCTCCTTCCCTAGATTCAGCCTTTTGGACCAACGCCAGTTTAGCTCCCTTGCCAAAATTCCTAAGGAAAACAAATTGCCTTTCGAATATTAATATGAAAATACCGCAGATCTATCAAATTCAGTAATCTTTACCACCTTCGCCACAAACCCTACTTTGCCGTCACTTATGAAAATGCTGATTTTTGACTGATCACCATCTAACTAAAACAAAGGATTCACTCAAAGGTGTTTAGACTAACGCCAGAGGTTACGGATGATGGACATATTCTTTGAACGTGTTCCAATTTTTAAAATATTTTTTGTCCAAGTCCTACAATGTGCCACTGTGGTTGCCATGGGAATATTTTACGAATCACAACATCTGAATGCTAATTTATATAAAAGTTATTCCATAAGAAATAAAACGCAATTCTGTCTATATGTCCTAGACCACTGCTTCAAATACATTTGCATACTATATGTTGGAGCCAGTACGGGCTCTGCAGAAAATGTCAACTGTCCACTTGCTTCTAGATTACTACATATGTTTTTACGGTTTGTAGGTAGGATTAGTACCGAAAGGGTACATTTAAACAGTGCCTTTAACTCATGAATCACACGTGGAGGATACAATATTCGAGGAAACCACACATATGGTCACTTGTCAGCTTTATAGACTGCCGTTGTGGGAAAAGAAAAAAACAGAACTGTCCTTTACTGGGGCTCGAACCATGAGACTTCAGTTTACAGGAATGTGCCCTACCACCTGCACTATCAGGCTGATCCAGCCAGGGTCCCATTCCAAGCAACTATGTTTTCTTTCTTTTTCAGATGAGCGTATCTTGTATTCATATGTTGAAACTTGTTGACTCAACGAAAACTACGACATTTTGGAGATTCATTGGTAATTTCTTATTCAATGTAAGCAAAATAATTGTAGTGACGTCATGGACAGATTCTGGAAAGAAAATACAGGAAAAAATAGGGGCATAGCTCGTGAAAAAAAGTAGTGGAAAAAACTGAGTGATAAAAAAGCTAAGCCTATATGAAAAGAAAAAGCAATACGTGTTGCTTTCATAAACGAAGCACCACAAATTCATAATTCTCTTTCAGCAATATACGTACTGCGTACATTGCACTACAGTATGGCCTGTCTGTGCGGAAGATTATTCTGTCCGTAAACAACTTTCTTGATGTTGTGCTGTTTTGTTATTTAAGTACGAGATAAGATGGTTGCTGTGCACGTTTTTCTTTCCTTTAAAAGAGAAGCACGCACGCCATGGGTTCACCACAACTGCGTGTATGTATTAAACATTTCCATTCCTCAACTACGTATTCACTGCACGAAGCAGGGTCTTCTTCTTTCACATACCACAGACACCCATCTTCGATTTGTATTCGTAGAGCAAAACTTGTACTGATACAAACTTTTGAGATCTTTACTGGACTATAAGTACAGATGGAGGACGGGTTTTCGGTAACAATACACCAGTTTGTTTATTAGCTCTTATTTCCAAAGTGTATACGAGATATTTGAAAAGACTTGCAACTTTATTTGCTAATATTATTATTTTACAAGTTGTTATTGGTGTGATAGTGCTGATCACTGCAATCATCTCTTGCACGATGTTACCCATCAAGCCTTCACTGTTGACTTTTAATTATTCGATGCTTCTTTCAATATTTCTTGCAAGCTTTCGTGCACCAATCGACTTAAGAGCAGGTCAACATTTCTTAGTGGTAAACTAAATGTTACAATCAGGGTGTAAAAGAACAAACCGAATTACTAAATTATAGGTGTAGGGATTTTGTATAGCATCACTTTCGACGAAAGGGTCCCAGAACGTGCAAAAGGAAGGTGTTCCGGTAGTCCTAACGTTGTATTTTACAAAGTTTCAAGTGGTAAGGGACATTTTTTTTTCAATCTTCGAACAGAACCCTTCTTAACCAACTCTTATCAAAAGAAAATTGTGATGTCTCTACCCCTGAGAATTACAGGGGATGTGTCGAGAAAGGAAATCCGTCAAGTGACGCCTCTACGAAAACTACTTTTAATTCTTAACTACATTTACACAAAATTAGGTTGGAATACCGGACCGGTACGTAATAAAGGTACACTGTGAAAAATAAAACGTAAAAGACTAGTGCAATGAACTAGTAATTTGTTTCCAGTTCTTTGTATACTGTAATGGTACGGCCCATCCATATCATTAAATGATTCACCTATGAGGAAACGAGTCATGCTAAATCCTACCCTTACAGTGAAATTTCACGTAAAAATAAAAACCACCCACGACCGTCAAATCTGATTGGTGAATGAACTGTAAAACCAACTTTGATGCAGCAACACTTTGTCCATTTTATCGTAATCTTGCCGGAACAAGATCTTCCCACACTGTACAGGGTGATTCACAAGAAACGCAACGGCACAACTAGGCCTTGAGAAAAAGGTCTTTGGGCAATTCTTCCACTTTTGCCTAGTTAGAAAAACAATTTGGACTTACCTTTTTCTCACACTCTGACTAAGCAAGTGAGAATGTCATTGCAGAAACTCACTAAAAAAAAAGAGTTAATTTTCGTAAATTGAAAGACTAAATTTTAGTTACCCCCTAACAAGCAAAACGTCGGAAGAGTCGTAAAATGGCGATGATTTAATTTTCGGCAAACAAACTAAACTTCCGGTTTTACTCACGTACGAAAACAACGCGAAACAGGTCCTCGGAGTATAATAAGCATTAAAATTAACTATATAAACCATAACATAATAGCTACTTACGAACTACGACGAAAATAAAAAATATTGAAAACCTTACTGAGCACTCCATGTCAACGACCTTCCACCATCTTGTTAAGTGGCGTCACGATAGGTTCAGCACCTGCTAACAATTTCAGACAGTATTAAATGAAAGGGAACTACAAATAGTGATCCCCTTTTCAATTTCGGCTAATTTTTGTACACCATTCATCAACCGTGATTTGTTTGCCGAAATTGTATATGTTTCCAAACACGGCGTATCTTTTTTATCGGTTCTATACACACGATGTGGGTTTTGCTAACATCCACCTGCACGTGTTCCACTGAAGTTGAATGTTTCGCGTAGAATAAGTTAATTTATGCTATGCTACCCCCTCCCCCCTGATCTAACTTGCATTCCCCCAGAGCTCTCCAGCACTGATTAATATAGATATAGAGACATGTGTCGCACCTTCTGCAATACACCTCCCCCTATCAATAATCTTTAAAAATCACACAGAATTAAAAGACTTATCGACGAAAGGCAATTGGAGAATGAGAACGGGAAACAGAGTGCGTGGCTAAGTAAACGAAGGAAGGCCATTGGTTCCACAAAGTTGGGGTACGATGGCTTTTCTTGCTACTTCGAGTAAGGGAAGTTTGCATTCTCACAAGGCTAATCGTTAATGACAAACTTTTAATGCTAATAATAAAAAGTATTTGTACTCGTGAACATCAAGAAGCATAGTGGTGCAGCAGAAAATTCCGTTTACGAAGAAATGCAACATTTTGGCACGTAGACTCGTACCTTTATCAAGCAAATATTGCAGCTAACATAAGTCATTAAAAGCAGTAAACTCCTAAAAACAAAGGAAGCAAAGGAAGGTATTACCACAACCCAGAATTCCGAAGGGCAAAAGTGTGACAAACCACGAAACGGCTTTGGATGAAACGGCATAGTTTTCTGTTGTTTTAGACATTTAGTGTTTTTTATGACTAAGCAAGTTTGCAAGTTTGCAGTAAAAGTTTACTGCAACTTTTGCTTGATAATACAGTAATAAAGCAAAAAATACTTAAATATTCCGCTCGTAGACTCGAACAGTGACTTTGTTGAGTCTACAAGTGTGATACTACATGTTTTTGCACTCGTAGTGCAAGGAAACGTGGCATCGTATAGTCAGTTTCCTGCAAACATAATCTGTAACAAACTAAACAGGCAATCTCAATTGGCATATGAAAAAATTACTTTTTTTCAGACTTACAGTGGAGTAGTGGGTCAACAACTTCATGGCCTTCAAGGGGGAAACATCGAAAATAAAATATGGGAGTCATATATATCTTCATTTCCTTCGGTCCTTCCCCCAGAAAATATAAGAAGTGGTCCCTAAAATCTAAATCTGAAGTTTTTTTTTTACAGATTCAATGTTTTCTATTGGCAACGTTATTGTTGACGAGATCCCCAATCCCATGAAAAAGACCATGTAACCCCGACGGCATTTATCGTGAAGCTATTTCAAATGAAAGAAGAATCCCATCGCTTCGGTTGACTGACACTAAAGAATTAAATTTCTAGTTCTGCCAGCTTTAATTGTCGTAATTACAGCCGAATTGTGTCGCCATGCCCTAATGCTGCAGTGAAGAAAACAGCCTGCGCTAATGTTTTTTTTTATAACTCTACCTCGCTATAGTGAATCTAGGATGAATTGAGATTAGAGAAGAGCCTTTAAAAATGGCTTCTCTCTTATCTCAAAGCGCCCTTTAAAAACGTCATTACAAAAATGAGAACACACAAAATTTCATGAAGATTAAAGTTTAAAACTTAAAATGGCAGTTTTCCGCTGCGTTACATTTTACGATTTGTTTCTTGTGCACTGCATGTTGAGCACCATTCGAAGTTATTACAGGCGTAGAACCAGAGGGGGAGGGGGGTTGTGGGAGCGATCGTTCCCCCTAAAACCATAACTATCATCCAAAACTGCTGCTGCGAGATGACGTTACTACATTTTTAAAATTTAACTTGCCTAAGTGTTTAATCTTAATAATTCAGCCCTCTTTGCTATCATAATATTATTGCATCAGTGTTTTTCTATCTATAAATGTCCATTAATTTTGCTGAACATAGGCGACGATCAGTACACCGGAAAGCAGTCATTGTGACAGCCAATCACAACGCAGCACGTCGTGACATATCACGCCGACACAAAACAACACAACGTAAGAAAGGAGCTTACCAAGGCAGCCTACGAGGAAGCTTCAAATGCGAATCCTGTTCCAATGTGTTATGTAATTACAGGCTCTTTCCTACTTATTTTACTCATAGCAAATATGTTAAAAGCACGTCGCTGTCAGTATTGAAATCTTCAGGCGGGCGTGTGGTGAGTGTACTCGGGTGGAGGCATCATCTACCGAGAACGCCAAACACCAAGCACACCGCTGCAAAGCCAGCTAAGATAAGATTGCTGTACGCTTCTGCGGTTTGTGACAATGCAACAATAAACGCGACAGCGTGAAAAGACGGCTTTCGCTCATTTATCGGCTCATTTAGTTAATTTACATCTAAAACAAAACCCACAAGGGTGAAAGAACCCATCATGTTTCAGCCAATCAAAGTAGTGACATGAGAGCCAAAATGGCTGCCACCAAGTTGCTAAATTAGTTGCTAAGCTAATCCCACCGAATATTAGATCAAAGGTTAAATAAAAAAACCTGACCATTGCTACTATCGGTAGCAATGGTCAAATTTTTATTTAATGTGTGAGGTAATAGTCGGTGGGATTAACTTTGCAACTAATGTAGCAACTTGGCGGCAGCCATTTTGGCTCTTATATCACTACTTTGATTTGCTGAAACTTGGTGGGTTCTTTCACCCTTGTGGGTTTTGCTTTAGATATCACTTCTTTTGCACTTTTTTTTGTGGCATCTTATTTTAGCCACTGCCAAGCTATCTACTATCTTGCTAAGTTTGGTCGAAAAATATTGAATACGAACGGAGATAATAATTTTTTTTTAAGTTTTGCTGCAGTGAGGACTTCAATCATATAAAGTAAAGCGTTTGCTGAATTGCATTCAACTATCAACAATAAGTAGCGCGGGCTGCGGATTTATTAAAAGCTTGTGGCCCGAAGCCATACGCCTTACTACAAACAAGTTAGCGCGTCCATTTCATCGACAATGATGTGTTGCCGATTATTTCTGGCAGTCCGTTTGCATTGTTACTCGTTAACACTAATAACGAGCGCTTCTTAAGTGTGAATAAAGATTAAGAATAACGGAACAAAAATTGGCTTCGCCGTTTAAAAAAAAGGATTAGAGCTCGTATGCCCATACTCACAGCTGTCAAGGAACACGAATAAAAACGGTTAGAGTTCACTCGAACGCAACGGACTATAATTTAAACTCCAATTAATGTTACAAGGATATGTTTTACTCAATGGTTATGTCAGAAAGTGAACACTGTTTGTATTTGAAATGTTTAATGTTTGTGCATGTGCATGCACTTAATTTGTGTATTATACTGGTTTTTTTCAAAATTTGCCTGCGTTTTACATTTTAAGTCTAATTCTTGTGAGTGGGTATATGTGTATTTTGTGTGGAGGCTGGCATGTTACAATCCTTGTTCCCTGGAATTGCAGTTCAAATTAGAGTTCGTTGCGTTCGAGTGAACTCTAATCCGTTTTTATTCGTGTTCCTTGACAGCTGTGAGTATGGGCTTACGAGCTCTAATCCTTTTTTTCTAAACGGCGAAGCCGTTTTTTTGTTCAGTTAATTTGTTGGCTTTTTTTCTCTTCATTTTTATTGTAATAGCTACGGAATATCCACTATACACCCAATTTTGTTTGCGAAAAAACGAAACATTAGAAATGCGTATTTCTGTTCAGGTTCTGCTCAAGTTTTTTCCATGTTTGTTATTTGATAGCAACATGCACTAGCGTGTTTGTAGAATATCAACTGATGGATAGTTGATTCTGCATTGTTTCAAGCAGACGCAGTATTATGGCAAACAATCGCGGTAACAATTCAACTAGCTTCCCTAAGCCTGCATCGAAGAAGTAAATAAATCGCAGAGTCATGTCGGCCGTCCAATTTTAGGCCTCATAATTATAGACTTTGCACCAGTCGGTTTAAAATTGAAAGATTAAAGCGTAAACCAAGACCATTTCATTTTGGTTCTCGACAACGATTGACTATATTAATGGAGCTGTCCACTCCAATCCAATATGCTTTATTGGGGCCTTGGCCCTAGGCCATGCGCCCACCCTAAGAAAAATGAAACTACACAGTAAGAAAAACAGCTCCGTAGCTCCGAAGCTACTACGACAATGTTACTTTCCCCGTGCCCGAGCATAGTTGCATCTTGTTCGAGTGAGCTACAATCCGATCTTGTGCGCCTCGCCTATTGTTTCCCCATTGTTACATGTTGCAACATTGCAACATTTTGACATTGTTAGCCGCGCCGCCTCCACCACCGCCTGTCCACTTTTTGAAAATTCTCGTGCGCAAACGAACTCTAATAAGCACTGCCTACCGGCTGTGCTAATAATAAGTAAAGAATAATGACCGAAAACCGAGGGCAATCTTAAACAATGCACGAGGGCGAGGGTAATTGTTTTCGATAGCACGAGGTTTTCGGTTATTATCCGTTTTAATGCCTGTTCGAGCCTCGCACAAGGTCATTGTTTAAATTACGTGCCGTTTCAAGTACCAATCCATAGTATTGTTGTTACTGACGTACCTCGCCATTGTTACCTTGCAGAAGCATTGTTACTCGATTCCGAATGGCTTCTTCGGCCAACAAGGGAAATGAGAACTTTCCCCTTCACCCACAACGATGATTTCACTTAATATACGAAAAATAAAGACACCCATTTTTACTGTGTGGTCATTTCCCATTTTTGTCTCTACGAGTGGTTGATTTCGGTAATAAAAACATGCTGTTTTACAAATTCCTGCAAAAACTCGAAATATAAATAACCTAACAATTTTTTTTTTAAGTTTTTTTTTTAGTCTCGAAAATTGTTGGGAACTGAAGGGCCAAAAAAGATTATCATTATCCTTCAGCTATTCGATGCCAGCCAGGGTAGTAGGAGAAACTACCATCCTCCTCCTGCAGTTATGTGATCTATTCGGGTGTATTACACAACATTTATTCATTTTAATTTTAAAACCATTGACTCATTTGGTTGTTAATTGTTAGTTTCTAATTAAAGAGTATACCAATAGATCACTTCTACCAATAAATAATGTTGCGTATTAAGCCTGAGAATTTGGTGGTTTATAAATTAAAACTTTGTAATGTTCACTTATCATATTTTGATTGGTTTTAACTCGGGCGGGGAACATTTGGCTTAGTTGCCATGAGTCCTGAAGGACATTCTATAAGCTTGCGTAGCCATTTGCTGCCTGGTAAAATTTTAGGATGTTTGATTTTGTTGTACGAAATCGTACGAGTTGAATCAGTAATCAAAAGATATATTTCATGCATATGAAAGTGTTTTTGCATTCTTTGACTTTTTCGTTAAGTGACGTTTTAATTCATAAATTAGCTTTGTACTTGATTACTTTATATCATACTTACTCCTCCCCCCACCCCCTATGATGACTAACCATACTAGACTTCTTTCTTCTACTAAAATCTAGCCATTTCATTTATACGAGCATAAGTTTGCTTCAGATGACGTAATGCACCAAAAGTTTAAAAAAAAATATATATATAAACAATAATATTAGCCTTTCAATGCAGACACAAGTAAGCGAGAATTTGGCGGGTGTTGGAAATGAAGAAGTTATTCATACCTACTAGCCTACGCGATGGAAACCTCTATAAAACTGTCCGCATTCACAAAAAAATATGTGGATATACGTTACTTAAATTAATTGTTCGTATATCATTGTAGCCTACATTACACTGAGCGTATGGTGTATCGGACCGGCTAAATAAATTAAACTAAACTAAACTGAACGTGTTTGCTGAGAAGAGTGAGGAGGGCCATATCTGGATATTGCCCTCCTCATGGGGGCAATATCCACAACAATGGACGGATCATTGTTAACCATTGTTACAATAGGGAAGATTCTTGCTCAAACAGGCATTAATAACGAGTATTTTGATCACCGGTGGCGTTTTTCCAACATACAGAAAAATAACATTACAAATAATTGCAATCTTTTTAGTTAATGCCTCCCCAAACGTCAAACCATAAAAGGGACGTATTAGAGTTAAAGGAGTGTTGAATACCAAATTTCATTCGTATCTGTCGCGTAATTTATTTTATATGAGCGGAATTAGTAGTCAGTGGTCAGCAGTCAGTAGTCAGTAGTCAGAATCAAAAACTAAAACTGGTAAAAGACGCCGCCAAGTTCCGAATGGTTCGGCCTTTCAAAGGAGTGCTACCAACACACCAAAAAATTCACCAAGTTAATCGCACCACTTAATAGTTCGAAGGTTAAATGAACACTAGAACATTGCTACTTTCGGTAGCAATGTTTAAGTTTTTATTTAACGTCCAAAGTATTTTACGGTGCGATTAAGTTGGCAAATGTTTTGGTGTGTTGATATCACTCCTTTGAAGGGCCGAACCATTCGTAACTTGGCGGCCCCTTTTACCAGTTTTGGTTTTTGATATGATATCACTACCTTTTTTT
>JAHWFP010226680.1:4332-16798 GCA_023313725.1 Lithobius niger
CGAGGGGGCGTAAAAACGATACTTGGAATAACGTAAAAAGTATGAACTTTCCTTCTCCAAAAATGTTCCTTTTTTTTAATGGCATGGTCATTTTTATTGATACCACACAACGGTGGTGGCGGAAACCACAAGCTATTCCTTTTGTTGAAGAAATTTTCGGATTAATTTAAACTGCAAAAATAGCAAACCAAGGCCGCTACGACGAGGGTCGGTAGATACAGCGTGCAGCGAAGCTCAACATAGTAGGGCCAACTGAGAGTGGAGCCTCAAGCATCGTTGCAGGGATTTACATACTATCACAGAGCATGGTTGAATTGACCTGAAATCCTGCTTTGGTTTTAACTACCATCCCTGATGAAAGCAGCGATGAGATGTTTTCTTTTTTGGCAGACAGCATTAAGATATAACGCTGTAAAAACTACACGATTTTTATACGGAAAACTACCATTTCCGATTACTTGCTTATAAGCCAGGGAACTTAACAATTGTAACGAATTTGAAGTCATTTTGCAGGTGTAAGACCGATCTTGGAGTAGTCGTTGGTGGCAAGCGTCTTCCCCCCCCCCCCCTTCTCCACTTCCAACACTCCACACGCACTCACCGCGACATTGAATCAATAACGTTCAAATCTAGATTGGAAGTTGGCCACAAGTGGCGAACTGATATACCCCTCAGGCTGGGAAGAATTATTTTTTAACTTACAGATGGATTAAAAGTGATGGTCAGCCTACATTTTATTTTTCAGCAGCCGCCTGCTAAAGCAAATTTCGTATATTTTTTTTTTCTAATTTACGAAAGACTAAACATAAATAACCCAGCTAAATAGTACTTCGTTTCAGACCCTTGTTGATGCCTGTATTTAGAGTTAAAATTTAAAAACCAACAAAGAAACTGATTGTTCCAATGAAGCATTTTTAAGATGAACAATTAACAAATTACTTTGATCCTATACTGCATCACGCATACCTGATCAGGCCTACTTAAAGAAATAATTTACACAACGTTGATCAGACAATACCGGAAAACGTTAACAAACCCCAATACTTTTCACCACATAAAAAAAAAAGAAAATGAAACTGCGTTTTCCCTGTACGCAATGAGCAAAAATTTGAGTAAACAAAAAAATAATAATAAAACAAACAAATTCTAGCCTAATTGCTCCGTGGTTTAATGGGCATGAAAATTAGTGTGCAATACGATTGCAATTAGTCTTGACATAGACAAGAAATCAAAATTGCTTTTGTTACTACTCGCATTATGTAGACACACGGTAGTGTGTCGCCGCCAAGTAGATGATTTATTGTTGTTGGAGCGTAATTGTTAAACCGTAATTGTTAAAGTGTAATTATTATCAGATGGCGGGTCACTAACAGACTGTGTCTGTTAACTGTAACGAGTTTATGCATGATTTCAGCATACTGGTTTAAATTCCCCATGTGGTAGAAATCTTTTGAAGTCGTTGCAATATATAGGTGTTTTGGGTCCAGTTACGAATAATACCACAACATTAAGTCTGGGAAGGTGTTCTTTGTGGAAAAAACGTGCCCTCAATAACGTTGATTTGTGTTACTGGCTAGCTAGCTACTACTAGCTAAGGTCAGGTCTCCCATGTTAATTCTTATAGGGTATAAAAACACGTCTAGAGTTCGTTAGGAAAAGTTTGCGTATCTAAATTTTGGCACACAGGTAAAGAGTAGTACGAGGGAGTGCCTTTTTGTAAAAGGGGAGTTGCATCTAGAAGCACATGGCTTTGAAGTGGCGCGTAAATGAAAAATTATTGTTGTAACCATTGTTTGTATTGTTGTCCAACAGTCTATTATAACATGCTTAAGCGTTATACGCGCCACCGTTTCAGTACTTATGTGCCGCAACAAATTCGCTCAAGTATTAACAAAATTAATAAACAAAAACGTATCGTTAAAAGTAGGGTCTAAAAGTCAAAACCTGTAAGGAACACGGATAAGCTTTGACTGTAAGGGTCTAAGTGTCAAATTTGGCCAGCAAGACGCTGCTAAGCATTAGACCCTTACTACCCGGTTTTTGACGAACAGCTGTCAAATCGTCCTGTAAAGGCCCATGAGATGATTCAATGATAGTGGGGGTGTGGGTTTCCTCTTTGCTTTAAGTTGAAATTTTTTTCCAGTTTGGTAACATGGCAGCGATTCCAAGCAAGACAACCTGCTACAAGCGTAAGCGTGTACACCCATTCTGTCTGAGTTACTAAGTCATTAATAAATAGACGTAAATCGCTGGAAATAATATTAAGGAAAATTGGAAATTAGCCAACAGCGAAAATCGTACACTAGAATTAACGTAGTTCAGTAAGCCACATTTATACACTTAACGTTTCATTGAAGTGCAACGGAGAGATTAAGGCGCTATGCAAGTGATCTGGGGGCGAACTGGGTGGCCGGTTCGAATCCTGGTCATGCTACTCCGATTTAACGTAAGTGCATAAAGGTGGCATACTGAACTACGTTATTTCTAGTGTATGATTTTCGCTGTTGGCTAATTTCCAATTTTCCTTACTAAGTCATTAACATGATCACCGTGTACTAAGGGTCTAATGCTTAGCAGCGTCTTGCTGGCCAAATTTGACACCTAGACCCGTACAGTCAAAGCTTGTCCGTGTTCCTTACAGGTTTTGACTTTTAGACCCTTACTTTTAACTTTTAACGATACGTTTTTGTTTATTAATCCGTGTTACTTTGAGAATTGTAACAAATAGGTGTGGTGGTGGAAGAGGGGTGGGGTATGTGTGACACCTTTATAATTAATTTGTTGTTTGTTTTGTTGCGCCGCCTTTAAGCTCGGTAAATAGCTATGGCTCTTAATAACCTGGCTATTGCTAGTGTTAACAATAGAAACAAATCTTTTAATCTTCAGTCTATGTCTTGCAGCTGGCGTTTGCTAAATGGCATTGTTGCATAATAACAATGTTTAAAACAATGTAAAACAATCAATCTGGTCGTTTAGAGCTCCGTAACCCCTGAACCACTTGACCAATTAGAAAAGGCCTTATGGAAAGGGCACATCTACGGAGCAATACCTGTAAACTGAGCTAAGAACCAGCTTACATGACAAATAGTTTGACCTGTAGAGAGGACAGACGAAAGGTACATCCCCAGAACAAGACCAAGAACAAGACCAAGAACAAGAACAAGAAGTTGTCTATTTGGCCCCTCTCTGTATCTTGGGTTTGGCTGAACTGAATTTTACAATTTTAGAACTGTAGACAGGCCTTGACTAGTCAAGGCTAGATTCCAAATTTGGTTTAAATTTTTTTTATTTTGACGGGGTTATAAGCTCTCAAAGTTGAAAGTTTAACACAAAGATCATAGGTCGACCCTTACTAACACTGGCTATCGCCAGTGTTAATACCTCTTGCAATTATTTAACTGTTCGCATCGGGCCAGGGCCATAATAAACCCAATCAATCAATCAATGACATCGTAAATAAACTAACCTTGGTTGCTGGTTGGATACCGTTCAGTGAGTTTTTATCAATAAATAAATAAATATATAGGTTTGTTGCAAACGCAACCGGAGTGGCAAGGACCTGGTGGCCACTGACTGCCATCCGATTTTAAAACCAAAATATGTATATTTAAAAATTACAAAAGTAAACCAGTTTAAAAGTTTAAAACGAAGACGATTGCCCAGCTGTAAAGGAAGGGTTTATGGTATAGGGTTGGGGTCACGAATGCCTTACCACCAAGGTTAGACCTACCAGGGACTCAATGGTCCCCGATGGCATCGCCAAACGTGAGGGACAAGTGAGGGGGAAGACCTAGTTTGTCATTGTCAAAGTTTCTTTTAAAAATAAAATAAAGCATCGTAGATAAAAGCTTGGAAGAAACCAATTGTCAACGAAAAAAAAAAAATTAAATAATAATAATAAATTTTACCACAGGTATGGTTGGGAGCTAGTAGGGTTTAGAAGTCACTTAATTTCGTCCCAGTAACTCGTATAAGGATCGTACAATTTAAAACGCAAATCATGGTTTGAAAACAAAATCTGGCCTCTTCAGAAATTTTCGGAGACAAGTCCCACCCAATAAAAATTTAAAACGGTCGACTGAGCGCGCCTGTACAACTTCCTCTGGGAGGGCATTCCAGGCTCGGATTACCCTTACATTAAAAAAGCCCTTCCGGCAATCCAGCCTCGCAGGCTGAATGGCCAATTTATGCGAATGACCTCTAGTGGCCGAATAGGGGCATGGGTAGAAAAATGGAAGATCAATTTGGCAGACCCTCCGAATTTGTAAAGCCACGCACAATTTTGAAGGTCAGAATGAGATCAGCACGTAGCCTGCGTAATTCAAGAGACTCAAGTCCAACACGGAACAACCTGGTGTCATAAGAAAGCGTCCACATTCCAGGTAATTTTTTAGTAAATTTGCGCTGGACAGATTCCAGCTTGTCAATGTCACCTAGCAGTGATGGTGACCACACTGGGCAGGCGTACTCGAGGATCGGTCTCACAAACACTTTAAAGGCCCAAACTTTAATTTTCACGTTTCCAAAAGTAAAGCAGCGGTTGACAATAGCGAGTCTCCGAAACGCTTTGGCCATAATTTGGGTACAGTGTAAGGATGGTTTTAAGTCGGAGGTCAGGCAGACCCCCAGGTCGTTAACTTCAACAATGGATGGAAGTGGTTGATCGTTCAAGGGGTAATCAACAGTGGAAGGGTGCTTACCAACGCTGAAAGCCAGGCATTTGTGAATAGAGAGTGGTAATTGCCAGTCCAAACTCCACATTGAAACGTGGTTGATTGCTACCTGTAGTGAGCTAGAGTCGCAATCCTGGTCAACAATGTGTGCACCCAATTTAAGGTCGTCGGCGAATTTGAACTGGTGTGCTGACTGAGAAACTGACATTAAGTCATTTAAATAAATTACGAAAAGAATGGGTTCAAGAACGGACCCTTGGGGCACCCCGCTAACAACTGGTAAGAAATGGGAGTATGAGTTGCCAATCGTGACCCTTTGGGTTCGATTGCCAATAAAGGCTGTTATCCACTCCAGAAGCCTGCCAGCAATCCCCAACCGCTGTAGCTTAAAAAGCAATTTCCGATGGACAACCGATTCAAATGCCTTACAGAAATCAAAATAAATTATATCGGTTGGTGCTCCAGCATCCAGAGCGCCAGTCCAAAGATCAAGGCATGCAAGGAGTTGATAAGTTGCTGATCTGCCAGGTAAAAAACCGAACTGACCATCTCTAATTAAATTGTTATTGAGTAAGTAATTCAATAAGACGGATTTTACGATAGCTTCCATTACCTTACAAGGGACGACAGTCAGTGCGATCGGTCTGTAGTTGTGCGCATTTGCGGCATCACCCTTTTTGCAGATCGGAATAACGTAGCAGTACTCCAAACTGATGGGAGACTTGCAGATTTGAAGGAGAGTTCGTAGATAAAAGCGAGAGGCAAACCAACCTCATTTTCAATCATCTTGTAGAAGAAGGCCGAATATCCATCAGGACCAATAGCATGACTCGGTTTTAAACTATTCAGTGTGTTTCGTACCACGGATGCAGGAAAAGAGACATGATTGCAACAGAAATCGGAAGTGCAGTCTCCAAGCTGTCGGGATGGATGATACCATTATCAGTAATAGTTGGAAACAAAAATGCTGTTAAGTAACTCTGCTTTGGATGAATTATCAGTAATAAAACTATCGTTTGACTTAAATGGCGGCAGGGTACGTGATGTTCCTGTATTTATTCGATACAGTCTGAACAAGGCAGCAAGATTACCCTCTCGTATAGTTTGTTTCTCTCTGGAGCAGTACCAGTTCTCAACAAGATTGGAGTATGTCTTGCGACAACTGTTATAATTCTCCTTATTTTCAACAGTGGGGGCATCCTTATAGCGTTGCCAAAGTTTAAGTTTCTTGTTACCAATTTTTAGGATATCCCTTGGGAGCTGATTGTGTGATGGTTTTACGGGTTTAGGAATGCTCCTAGAAAGTCCCACAGCCGTGTCAATAATAGTCATGAACCTGCGCCAGGCAATATCCACCGAGTGACAATCAGCGAACAATGCCGAGTCCCAATCGGTGTCATGCAATATTTCTCGTAGTTGATTAAAATTAATTTGGCCTTTACGAGTCTTAACCGATGGGTTATAAACGAATGGCTCACAGTTAGTGATGAATGAGATCATGCAGTGGTCACTAGTGCCGAGATATTCTCCAACCTCAAGGTCAAAGATATCGTCTCCAGAGAAAACCAAATCAAGGATATTGTTCCCCCGCGTTGGCTCTGTGACAAGTTGACGCAAACCCAGCGGGAAGACAAGATCCAGAAAAGATTGGTGAGTGCGGCATGTGGAAGTCAAACGCGTCCAGTCGACCGTAGAGAGGTTAAAATCCCCCAAAACGATAGTAGAAAACATTGAGGTAACATTATTTACAATAAAATTGCCCAAAGAAGCGACCTTCGTTTCACAATAGCTATCAGGCAAATACGCAATAATAAATTTAAGTTAAAATATGGGCAAAACAAATGCCATGGCCTCGGCATCCACAGCCATGTCAGAGCATACAACATTCAAGTTGTTGCGGAAAATGAGAGCCACCCCTCCCCCCCTCGAATCCCGGTCCAGGCGTAGAATTTCATAATTGTGACCTCCCAGCAACATTCCATTTGTTATTGTACTGTTGAGCCAAGTTTCAACAATAAAAATTAGATCGTAGTGACCCGTCGCGAGGATTGCCTTCAAGCAGGCGACATTTTTAAAGACACTTCTGGCGTTCATCAGCACGCAAGTTAGACTAGCAGATGCCTTCGAGTGATCATAGTTCATAGCTGCTGCTTCCAAATCCTGAGTGTGTTTGGATCTCACTTATAGTGGGAGAGTGGTTCCCAATTACTATCGATGGTTTTCCTGAACAGTGTGGATGCTGGCCAGTGCCTTGTTTAAAGTAGCTTTGCCTCTTTTAGTTAGATGAATTCCGTCCCTGGACATTAAAGTTGGGTCCGCACACAGGTCACAGTCAATGGACACAAAGTTGTAGTTTGAATCCACACAAAGCTGCCTCAGAAGTGTATTGATGGTCTGAACCATACGATCGTTCTCCGAATTTGATTTACCCAACCTTGGAAACAGACCCACTATGGTTATGCGGGACATAGGGCGTCCACGTCTTATATACGCTGCAGAAGTATTGAGTTGTTGGACAATGTAAGAGGGAGTGTCTGAAGTAACATTGTTAGACCCTGCACACAAAATAAAAGCAGCGTTAGGCTCCGATGAATTTACTAATTCGGGCAAGTGGTGTATAAGCTGCTCAGCTCTCATCCCAGGCCAACACCATGTGACTGAGCGTGGGTGTGAACTCCCCCTCAACCCACGCATTTGAGAGTCACCAAGTAGGATTGACTGGCAATTCCACGTGTTGTCTATACCATCACAATCACTATTCACATTTTGGCGAATCCTGTTATTATTACCCAACGATTGATAATTGTGGCGTTCATTTTTCTTGCTGCACAGGTAAGAGACTCTACTGTGTTGGTCTTTGGCATTCCTATTTGCACGATGCCCACGCATGGAATTTGTTGGTGAACAGGCAATAGTTTCAGCTCTAGGGTTTGTCTTTTTATGATTAGTAGGACGCTTCCGACGACGAACTGTGATATTTGCTGGGAAGTCACCGTTCCTTGTAGTAAGAAGATTTGGAACATGTTGTGTCTGACGCTCGCCTGAACAAAGAACTGAGCCGGCCATAACAAGGTTGAGCGGCTCGCCGTTGCTGGGCTTTATGTTTTGTGGTGCAACAGCATCTGAAAGTTTAAGGCGGTCAAAGTGTGAAGAGTGGAGCTGCAAGCCATCATCCGTCACAGTTAAGACAGTGGAAACCTCGAAAGCTTTCACAGACGACAAAGTTTTCAAATCAAGACTATCTAAAGGTGTCTGTAGTGTATCAATGGGTTTAACGTCCCTTAAAGTTGATTGGAGCTTTTCTTCAAATGTGGCTTCCAAACTTGAGGCCATGGATGCAAGCATTCGCTCAAAGTCAGAGCGAAATTGTTCCAGTTGCGGACTCAAATAGTTTCTTTCCTAACCCACTGTTTCAACCTGTTCTGCATCTTTTTTATTTTCTTCAGACATTAAGTCAAGCTTCCTGTTGATGAGACTGAGGATCATATGGGTTTGTTTTAACCTCATGCTCTCAAGCAATGTTTCTAAACTGCTAGTGTTGACTTTTACGAGTTGGTGTAATTCGTCGATCACTTTGATTGTGAGGTTTTGAAAGTGGGTTAAGTTATTTGAATTACTGGAATGAACAGTGTTGCACGCACATTGAGTTGGGTCCATCATCGATCGTTGTCTCTGTATTCCATCATCTTTAAGTGAGGCGGACAGATCATTGTTCAGTTTCGTAATGCTTTCATTAAGGCTTGCATGCATTTGATCAACTTTTATTCCCAGAGCAGCGACATTAAACTCATTTTCGAGCCTTGTTATCTCAGTGGTGATGTGGAAGCGTTCCAGCAGATTGTTAACGCCACCAGCTGTGACGTCTGTCTTCAAGGTTGATTCGCTGTTCCTTGTCGAAAAATTACAACTAGATATCGGAGCAGTCTCATCAGTTTTTTTTTTCCGGTGTAGTTGTTTTACTCGCAATGAAACTTGAATTCGTAAGTGAGTTGTGTGTGCTGTTAGGATTGCGAGATTCAGAATGAAGAATAGGCGTGCTTGAAATGAAATGCACCTTTCTTTTTCCAAAATTACAGAGATTATCTGATTTACCATTACCAAAAGCGATATTGTGTAAGGTTTTCTGGGGGGACCCTTTAGGGCAAAATTCGTTGTCACTTGCGACGTCTAGACTTATGCCAGTCGAACCTACATTAGGAAGCAATTCACATTCACTTACCACCTGACCTGAGCAGTCAGACATGACTAGATGACGTAGTTTTGGGGGTGTTTTGTGAACATAATTTACAGTGAACTCCTTTTCATGACACGTCGAATAACCATCACTCATGGATGACGAATGGTCTTGGACTGCTTCGTTATACGTGGGGCACACACTACTGTTCAAACACAATTTCCTCGGACTCACGGACTGCGATTTACAACTCCCACAAATCCATTTTTCACGTTCCATGACACTCATGCGGTTAAATCTGGATTTTGAAACATTCACACATCCTCGGTGATAGTACTTACAGCAGTTCATGGCGGAACAATGAAGTATTTTACGTAAGCTCACGAGCTGCATCCCACATCTATTGCATACAAGGTCGGCCATTGACTTAGTCATGCATGGATCAAATGACGGTTTCACAAATCCACACCTCAAGTTAAAGCTTTATGGTTTTTCTCTTCCAACGAAAATGTTTAAAAAGGGGTGAAAAAGGTTTTAAGAATTAGGAAATTGACGGGAAAGGAGTCTGAGGTCTTAGGAAACCGATCCAATCCAATCACTGAAAAAAAAAATTTTTTTAAAGTAGTCCCGAAGAAAGACTTGAACCGCCACTCCAAAATTATATTAGGTAATACAAAATGCAAGATGGCTGCCTCCACAGTTGGATGTCAACAGAAACGTCTGGTGCCAATATCTCAGTCCCAAAATGATTCACAGATCACCAAAAGGACTTAAATGTTCACAGGACATTCATAAACACTCCAGACATACCCAAAGTGGTTGCCCTGGTCCTGGAACACCAAGATCAACAACACATCCAGGTGCACAAACAGGAGCACTACACCGTATGGCTCCCTTGAAACCTTCATATAGTACGTGATATTTGAAAAGTGACATATTATGTGATCAGTGAATTTTATAGTATAGTATAGTTGCTTGAATACACCATTGTAGCTAAACTACGGAAGTTGCAACAAAAAAGATACTGAGAATCTATCATTGCCAGTAAAATTTAATACACAATGCAGATCGTGAGCACAGGTTCCATTCAAGTAGGAAAAAAAGTAAATTTTTTCAAACAAGTATGTTTTAGTAATGTGTGGAGTTTGATGGTTACGTAAACATATGCTATAGTGTGATGGCTCTAAGTAGACGATCAGCCACGTAGATGAGCGTAATTGTGATTGAGTGGGCAATTCCAGCTTCATTGCGTGATTAAAATTAACCTCGGGATGAGAAACTGAAGGGGAATGCGCTGATTGAGTGAGCAAAGCGAACGAAAATCAGCGTTTGTTAGCCAGTGCGCTCAAAAGTGGGATTGAACAAACTTTAGCATGTGAAACATGGGCATACAATAAGCCAAACCGTATCAATTTGGCTGATGTAACGGCTAATTGGGCAATGGCAAATGTGAATGAGAAAATGTATACACATAAAGTAACTCCAGACAAAAAAGGTAGAGGTAACGGTTAGACCGTGGGATTCTTTATATTCACAGGCCTATGAAAGTTGTGATATCCACCCAAAACTAAAACTGGTATAAGAGAAGCTGCCAAGTTTCCAAAAACGGTCGGACCTTGAAAGTAGTGATATCATTTAACCAGGGAAAGGCCGCCAAGGTTAATCCTATTAGCCCAGGTAATCGCACCGAATAATACTTTGGAAATTAAATGAAAACTTGAGATTGCTACCGCTAGTAGCAATCTTCTAGTCTTCATTTAACTTTGGAACTATTAGGATGTGCGCTTAACTTGGCTAATAGGATTAACCTTGGCGGCCTTTCCCAGGTTAAATGATATCACTACTTTCTAAGGACGACGTTTTTGGAAACTTCGTGGCTTCTCTTATACCAGTTTTGGCTTTGGGTGGATTCTGTTGTCGGTAGGAAGCAAGTATTTTTCATATATCTCTTTGCATGTTGATGGCCTTTAGGTCACAACTCGGAATGGTTGAACCAGTTCTAAGCCATGATGGAGGTGAAGCCACGGTCCACCGCGGTAGTGCATTGATTCAAGCACCCGGCCTACCTAATACGCTGGAAGTCCTGGGTTCGCATCCACAGTCTGACCATTTTTTCCCTTTGTTTTCCAGACAAAGAAAACTCACGAGACCCGTTTTGATGCTGACTGTGCGCTTCATAAACTATCTGGCAAAACTTTCTGATTGTATTTTCAAAAATAAGTCCGAAACAATTGTGAAAGGGCAGATGGATGAGCCCTTCCTTTCTTCTTCAGTTTCTTACCACCTACAATCTACTATATTAGCTAAACAGAAATAAAGTAGGACCTGTAATATCACCGCACATGTTCCATCTCTCGTTCTGGGTCGCGATCCCATGCTGCCAAATATGGAACGACTGGTCCTAACGATTTTTGGTGATAACACACGTTGAAAATACGCTGTATCGGTTTTATAGAAAGATGCAGTGCCATACCTAGCTGCCTGTGGGGAGGGGGGTCGGGGGAACTAACCTCAACTGTCTTTTACAATATATTTACTTTTTTTATCGTTTTCGTTTAGTTTAAGCATGTTTGGACTGACTTATTTTGTCGTGATGGTAAGGGGGGGGGGGGGCGTAAAACTGGGAAGGGGCGTAAATTGCCGGTCTGCCCTCCCAGAAAAAATTTCCAGCTACGGCCCTGCACACGAGGCTAGCGTTAAAGCTTCGGTGGCGGCTGATGCATTCCACAGATGAGCGAACGACCATAGCTTCCTAAATGTAAAAGGCTTAAAGCTCGGTTTCACGTAGCATGCGAGATGCGTCGTCCAAGCGTTGCACTGCAGTGAAAGCACGAAGAACGTACTACCCCAATCATAGCATTGATCAGTGTTAGCGGGATGCACAAGAACGTGGCAATCTTCTCATTATTAGATTTCCCGGTGTTGCATCACTAAACGAACATGAAAACGGAAAACGAAATGAAAATGTGACCACCAGATTTTCGATGTACCCCTTCGAGACCCTGAAAAAAATATTTACCCCCCCCCCCCCTCTCAAGGACCAAAAACATTGTCGACCCCCCCCCCCCAAAAAAAAAGATATGGTTTTCGTATACTATTGCGACTGTCTGCAGATGATTCTTGTAGCCAAGATTAGTTCTGTAGCCAAATTACTCTCCACACCGACAGTCGCCATTAGTAGGAAACGCATCTCGTTTTTAACGAAAAGACATGTTAAGTTAAAGAACATTTTCACACCCATCTCTTATAGAGATTGATACAATAAGTACGATGAACACACTGTTTGATTGTATGCCCACATCCGTAACATAGTTAGCACCTGTATGAAAGAACCAGGCACCAAAGCTTTTCTACAAAGTTCTTTGTAAAAACTGTACTTGCAGTAATGGCACTAACAGCGTCAAAAAACCTTGCAATCACTCACATCATGGCCTCCCAGAAGCCAAGGCGTTTTTAGAAATTTTGACTGGAGAAAGTACCATTTTTGAGGTTCAAAAATGACTTTTTCTTCCTGTTGGACAGTGTGTTTGGCCCCCCCCCCCCCCCTTGACGGCACCTGAAAAATTTATGGCCCCCCTTTTGAGAGGGTCCTAAAACTTCATGACCTCCCCAATTCCCT
>JAHWFP010226681.1:0-12975 GCA_023313725.1 Lithobius niger
AACGGTCGGCCTTTGAAGGTAGTGTTATCATTCCACCATGGAAAGGCAGCCAAGGTAATCCTATTAGCCAAGTTAATCGCACCGAATAATACATTGGACGTTAAATGAAAACTTGAAGATTGCTACCGCTAGTAGCAATCTTCTAGTTTTCATTTAACTTTCGAACTATTAGTAGGTGCGATTAACTTGGCTAATAGGATTAACCTTGGCGGCCTTTCCCTGGTGGAATGATATCACTACCTTCAAAGGCCGACCGTTTTTGAAAACTTGGCGGGTTTTTCTACCAATTTGTGGTTTTGGGTGCATATCACAACTTTCATAGGACTGTGAACGTACATAAGGTTACACCGTCTGTTTAGGATGCTTCAATCTCATTTTTGCACACACTGACTAACAATCGCTGATTTCGTTCGCTTCGCTCACTCAATCAGCGCATCCCCTTCAGTTGTTTTGTTTATCCCTGCAACTTCCCCTTAATTTTTCAAGATTTAGTTCACATTTAGTCAAGCAGAAACCCCCGAAGGTAGCTGTTACTAAAACAGCAGAACGCGAAGCATTTTTTTGGTGGTTATTAACAAAAAAAAAAACCATTAGCTCGTGTATGCTCGTATTGTTGCGTAACCATCAGCTAAAGTGCATCCCTTTATACTAACGCCATCCACGGCAACGTTAATGTTTCTTTATTTTGTCCTTCGTTACAGTTCAGTTTTTTGTTCGTCCAGGCTTTTACAATAAATCTAAGGACCAGTCTTGATTGTTCAAGCCATTGTTGCTTAAAATCTTTGGTTGCAACTTGGAAAAGAAACGAAATTTAAATTCGCCGGTGGTAAATTTCAAAACCCTCTCACGCATTTGTCCTGACCCCTACAACCCCCAAACCAACAAAAGGACCATCCTCAGATCACCAAGCATCCGTGTGCAAAAATTCAGGTACGTAGGCCTTCGCAATTTTGCGCTAGCCATGAGCAAAAAGTCTATGGGATTAACATGGGAAAAATCTTATTAGCTGTAGCTGTCTAGCTAGCTAACTAGACAGTAACATAAAAACAACGTTATTGACGCATCTTTTTCTCTATGATTGGTGGACACTCATCCTTTAAATTTTAGTTTTTCTTAATCTCTGACCCTTCCCCTTACATTTTCCACAATTTGAAACATTTCCGTCGCATTGGGATTTATCCTCAACATGCCAAAATATGCTTTCAATTGCTTACAGTTAACAGACACATGTCTGCTAGTGAGCCGCCTTTTTATCATTAACAGTCAATTTTTAACAATCGGATGTTTACAATGGGATGATCTACTGTTACTTGGCGACGACACACTAGCGTGTGTCTAGATATATCACTCTTATCCTGCGACGTATTGTTGGAAATATAATTTAATTTGCCAAAAGAATTGCAAGGACAATGTATGCCGTAAGTCTCTTTTCTTTAATTTGGAGAAAAACAAAATCTCTGGCTGGTCTTTGGGGTTTGCTAGTGGGTGTAGTTGAGTTGAGTTATGGCATGTGTGTTAGTGGTTGACCTAGTTTGTAGTAGTGATTAACTATGTTTATCGTGAGCACATGGTGCGAGACCAATAGGCTCAAATAAAGAATAAAGAAAGAAAGAACAAAATCTACACGTAATTATTGCCACTTTGTAGTTCTGCATATTGTTATTAACACTGGTGATGTGTTAGTAAGGGTCGACCTAGGATCTCTGTGTTAAACTTTCAACTTTGAGAGCTTATAACTCCATCAAAAGTAAACACCTAAAAAGCATGTGTGGGAGAGGCCTGCGAAGCCGTGGTCTCGCATACATCTGGATTTTTGTGGCCCGTTTTTTGGTAAAATGTATATGGTTATTATTGATGCCCACTCGAAGTTCCTCTTCGTGTACGAAATGAAGACAACTACTAGTGTAGCTGTTATTCGTATTTTACGCGATTTATTCGCTACGTATGGCTACACGAAAGTCTTGTCAGCGATAATGGCCCTCAGCTGACTAGTTCTGAATTTGAGAATTATTTACTAGAATGTGGCATACGGCATGTCACGTCAGTCCCCTACATGCCAATGCGAAACGGTGCAGCAGAAAACCTAGTACGTAGTTTAAAACGAAGTATGAAGGCTAGCATAACGCAAGGTCTAACTTCTGAAGTAGCGCTAACAAATTTCCTCATACAAGCGCGTAATATTCCACACTGTACCACTGGTGTAATTCCAAGCAAAGCGTTTCTGCAAAGAAATATAAGAACTAGGTTAAGTCTAATAGTACCAAGTACTGCGGACAAATGTGCACTACGCCAAGAACGACAACTAAAGTCTACTGCGAATAAAGCTGAGCTTACTTATAATGTGGGCGATAAGGTGTTTTGTACTGACAACCGACCAAATTCTCAGCACAAGTGGGTGCAGGCACAAGTTACGAAATGCATTTCTCGGAATGAATACCAAGTAGCTACGAAAGATGGACTTTGTTGGAGAAATTTGAGTTGTCAGCTGCGCATGCGCGAGGCTGATGCATCCGAAGTCGAGAACTTTTCATCTACCTCGAATATGCAGAATTGGCAAGGTAATCCGATTTATGAGGAGCAGGGTCGCGAAGTTGAGACGAGCGTTCCGCGACCGTCGAGGCGCCGAAGTTTACCTACCATTCCAATGTCTTCTCCACAACGTATGTCTAATGGTGCTTCTCCACGAAAAACATCTCATAATACCCCAGTCAAAACACCGAGTAAGCCAAGTAGTAAATCGCCAGATGGTAACCAGTTGGATTTGCCACCACTTCTTACTCCACCTAGAGCTTCGCCGCCAAAGCTGGCTGTAATTCCCGAAGATTTGAGTGACCCTGTTGTGATTGCTCCTGTGCCCGTAGCGACATCATCGTTGGCCGGGGCTTCGGGTTCTAAGTTAAAAGCTAGAAAGTCTCATCGACATATTAAAAAACCAGAGAGACTGAATCTCTGAACGGTTTTGGGTACGAAACCACTGTGTTTGGTCCGAAACCGCTTGGTGTGATGTTGTGCATCTAACTTGTAATATTTTTTTTCCTTGTGTTTGCATGTTTTTTTTTTCTGTTGTTGTGTGCTGTTGGTGAAAAGAAAAGAAATGAAATCTTTATGATTTCAATAATTTAAGTAAAAAAAAGGCTTAAATTTTACAAAAAGATGTGAAAGCACAGTTGTGATCGCTATTTTTGGGTGATTACAAGAATTTTGGTATTGAAAGAAAAAAAAAACTTGGTTGGTTAAGACATTAATTTGGAAAGTTAATTCGAAAATAAGAAGGGGGGAAACAGTAGAAACAATTTAGGGATACAACTTTACTAATTGCTAAATACCAACACAGTGTAAATAGTGTACATAGTGTATATAGTAGGGATTTGGAATTGTGTAAATATAAAAGTGTTGTTAAAGTTTAGTAGGGGAGGTTGTAGTGTCTGGTTGCAGGCACTACTATGCAGTGTAGTTAGTTGTATTAACACACACAGGTTCGCTGTGTGTATCACTTGTAACTAACCAATCAGGTGTGATGCAATGTAATAAATAGGGATGCACTGCCCTCACGCGGCAGCTGCTCTCACGTTAACCAAGACTGAGTTGGGTCTCACTTGGAACCGAACCCGGTTCACCACAATAATAATATCTATGGCTTCAAGTTCGCTGATGACCTTAAAATTGGTGGGGAAAATTTAGCAGATGGTCGTTCCCCTGATATTGACGCCCAAATAAATGAAGTGGCAGATTGGTTGAAGTG
The DNA here is from genome assembly GCA_023313725.1 of Lithobius niger. Taxonomy (NCBI): domain Eukaryota; kingdom Metazoa; phylum Arthropoda; class Chilopoda; order Lithobiomorpha; family Lithobiidae; genus Lithobius; species Lithobius niger. Next base: position 3,743 of record JAHWFP010226681.1, read on the forward strand.
CTGGCAGCTACCTCTATCTGTCAACAAATGTCTCACTTTCCACGTGGGTGATAAAAACATACGCCCACGTTACTTTCTTGAAAAAGAAATACTACCGTCGTCAACGGAAGTACGTGAGCTGGGCATTTGGTTTACTAAAAACTTGAAACAAAGTCTCCCACTGTCAGAAGGTGTGTGTATCGGCATATCGTCGCTTAGCCATCGTTAATAAGTGTTTCACTTCTGGGAACATCATTACTAAAGTTTAGGCTTTTAAAGTTTTTGTGCGCCCAATTCTTGAATATGCAACTCCAATCTGGTCTCCATATTTGGCACGAAATATTGACCAGCACGAGGCTGTCCAGCACAGATCCACGAAAAGCCTTCCGGGATTGAGGGATATTATCTATCGTGACAGACTTGAGAGGCTCGGCCTGGAACGTTTGGAGTTGCGCAGAATAAGATTCGATTTAGCCCTTAAAATTTTGCGTAACCTTATTTCCGTAGATCTTCCGTTCTTCGATTTTGTAACTTGCCCAATTGGCATGCGTGGTCATAACTGGAAACTTATTGTCCCAAATTTTCGTCTTGACTGTCGCCGAAACTTTTTGCGGGACGGATTGTCCCAATCTGGAATGCCCTTGGGTCCAACACGGTGAATGCACCTACTGTCCCGGCCTTCTGTAGATTATTGAAAGCTGAACCAGTGCACACATTTTTAAAACACCCATTGTCAGAAAGTTTTTAAATTTTGAATTTTTTGGTTTTTAGGTTTCAAAGTTTTAAATTTTGGTTTTTAATTTTTAATTTTGATTTTTAAATTTAAATTTTAATTAAAATTTTTTAATTTTGATTGCCCAGGGACCGGCGTAAGTGGGTCCACAGCCCCTCCGTCTCCCTTCCACATATTGGTGGTAAATCTTATTACTATATTATTATTATTAAGATGGAAGACAATTAGGTGTGGTCAGCGATGGAGTGTACCGTAGGAGGACTGAAGCACTTCGACGTGGACAGGTGAAGCCAAAACCATCATATGTGGAAGCAGTGACCTTGCATACATGGCATGATGTGGAAAATACAGAAGAGGACTTAACGGATGTTCAAGCTACTCCAGAAGATGCCCTAGGGACTTGGCCTGGATAAAGAGACTTTATAGGGGCAGTCTTTTAAACGTATCAATGGAGCGGTCGTTACTCATGTTGGCAGACCAGGCAGGTCACCCCTACTTCCTACAAGATGGGAGGGATGCTCTGGCCCCAGTAGTTGATCTCCGACGTGTAGCGGGTATGGGGTGGATGAGGGCGAACGACGCCTTTCAAGCCCAATTCGGCGACTGAGAGGCCAAGATGCAGGTGAAGAGGGCGGGCAGTCTGTTAATCGCCAGTCGTCCACCAGCGGTCCATGACTTCCACGACCGCTCGTTGAAATTCAAGATACATTGCCTGCCTCTGGGTGTGCAAGACGCAGACATAGAGTTGGCATTGCCCGTGTACGGTGAAGTGGTGCAGCTTCGCCACGAGCTTCACACCAGGGACGGGATGCGGCATTATCAGAGAGGGGTCCATTGTGGTACGTTAAAACTGAAAGACGTGGTGCTCGTGGACGACATGCCTGATGTAGTTGGTGTGTTGGGCACTGTGGCTCTGTTGGCCTTTGCCGACCGACCGCCACAATGTTTAAAGTGTTGCCTCCGTGGCACCGTCTGGCGTCTGTGTCCATCTGTTTACTGTAGAGTGTGAAGGGTGGCCCTGCCACGCGAGTCTCTATGTACTCATTTGGCCCGTCGTCCGGCTCCTCCAGCGGCCACCGCAGAAGAAGATGCAGTTCCTGGGGCCACTGGCCCTTCGTGGAGTTCCCCGGTCGTGGATATCACATCGGACGAATGGTTTGTTCTGCGCAAGTCACGTAGGCGTATAGCTTTTGGTATCCAGCTCTGCTCTGGCTACCACCCCACCTCTCCCAAAACAGGCTGAAGTGGTTAAGAATCGATTCTGGCCTCTTTATCTGATGAGCAAGAAAATTGGGTGCCAATCAGCTAGAGGGGAAGTTGTTGTTCGGAATGTGCACAATGTAGCAGTAGGAAAAAAGGAAGCAGTAGATGGGACCACTATGGAAGTCGGACCAAGTGCAAGTTCAAATGCAATTGTGAGTGCAAATGTAAGTGCAAGTGCAAATGAGGAGTCTCAAAACAATAATCCCCAAACGAATGTTGACGTCTCTGAAGGCGGCGTGGATGATCGGCAGTTAAGTCATCCCAGTGTCCAGGCATTGTCAAGTGATAAGGGTGCGATGGTCGTCTTATCCTGTGTAGCTGCGAAGGGGAGTGGTGTTTTTTCTGGGTGAGAGCGACTTCAGTGAACAGTCGTCGAGCTGGTGTAGTGTTTCTACAGTGGCTAGTGATATGGTGCTAATCGACAGTGCATCCAGTGTGGCTGACATAACCATACCATGGAAGGGGAACCCGAGCTGTTGGAAGTGGAGGTGTCCCCGTCCTGTATTCCTGTGAATAGTGTATCCTGTGAATAGTGTAATTGGTGTTTTTGTGTATCCTAATTTAACTATTTTTCTTTTCCTTCACGCTCGTACATGGAATTTAAGGGGAGTGGGAAACAAGGGAGAGGATCTCGAGGTGCTGGGTAACAGAGTAGCAATTTTAGAGTTCGTCGAAACCAGACTTGCCGCTGGTGTTGTTCCAAATTTGAAAGGCTTTGTTGGTTTTGCGGGTCCTGGTGGCTCGGGGGTGAGGGTTTCTGTGAAAGACTGGGTCCCATTTCTGGTGGCACCTTTTCCCCTGTGCAGAGGAGTGGATGTTTGTGTGTTCAGAGTGTGGTGGAGTATTGGTTGGTTGACCATCGGGGTAGTTCAGATCACAAGGCGTGTTACACAGCAGGAGTGGGTTGGGTGGGTTGGGTCGCTCCCTGGGCCCTTGTTCCTGGTGGGAGACTTCAACACACATCACTGGCTCTGGGGCACTGGTGCAGGAATCAATTCTAGATAGATTTCTGTGTACAGCTGACCTGGCAACCGGTTTTTCTTTTGAGGTTTCATCAGATCTTCATGGGGGCGATCACTTCCCCATTGCGCTCTCCTGGCAGAAGGCTTGTCCGCCCAGTAGTTAGCTCTGGTGACTTCGCGCCTTGGGTTAAGAGGTGGATAAAGAAGAGGAACTGGGGTAGGGGGTCAGCCATGCATAGGAAGGTAAAGGGGTGCTGGTCCAGTGTAGTATGGTGGACTCATGTTTGCACTGTGGCGGTCGTCTTCGGGGAAGCTGGTGAGGTTCTCAGTGGTCTTCGCATGGCCGAGGACTTCATTGCTAACTTTGCGATAGTGTATGGTGCCCCGAAAGGCCCTCCCTGGCAACTTGCCCACTAGAGACTAATATCATGATTTGCTCCTCACTATGGCGAACTTTCTGCTGCTCTAGACTCTTGTAGAACTAAAAACAGTGCAGGGATTGATGCGATCTCGTATGGTGACCTTCAGAGTTTGAACGCTCTTAGTCGTGCCGCCTTGCTTCACTTCTACCAGAGTCGGTACGATGGGGCCCCTCTGCTGCCCTCGTGGCTCTTCTCAATTCTCGCTCCTGTGCTTGGCAGGGACAAACCTCGACCTGCCGTCACCAGTTACAGACCAATTGCACTGCTCTCGTGCGCACGTATGGTCTACGAGAGAATGCCCATTAATGGGCTGGTCTGGCAGGTTGACAGTTTGCACTGTTTGGCTTTCGCAAGAACCGGGGAGCCCAGGATGCTATGCTCTACCTGGAGTCAGGTATTCGAGAGGCCTGGGTTAGCGGTAGGTTTGCAGTGGCTGTCTTCTTAGACATTAGAGCTGCCTACGACATGGTGGACATACCGTGGGTAGGTTATTATCTGGATAGCATGGGGGTGGGCTAGAAGCTGATAGCCACTGTCCTAGCACTGCTAGGCATGTGTAGTTTTGCCACCAGTTTGGGAGGAGCCTGGTTTGCTGTGCAGTCCACTGACAGGGGACTCCCGAAGGGGAGTTGCCTGAGCCTGGCGCCGTTTGCTACTGCGATTAATGATGTACTTTCGGACATGCGCTCCCAAGTTAATGTTGTGGCGTATGCTGATGTTGTAGCGGTAGCAATCTTCAATCTTTAATGTCCGTAGTAGATTAGGTACGATTAACTTGGCTGACAGGATTAACCTTGGCGGCCTTTCCCTTGGTTGAATGATATCACTAATATTTTTGGAAATTTGGCGGCTTCTCTTATACCAGTTTTGGTTTTGGGTTGATATCACAACTTTCATAGGCCTATGAATACAAATAATCCCACGGTCTAATCGTCACCTCTAACTTTTTTGACGGGAGGTATTTTACGTCTATAAATTTTCTCATTCATAATTTTCACATTTTCCGTTGCCCGCCTAGCCGTTACATCAGCCAAATTGACACGGTTTGATTTGTTATATGCCCATGTTTCGCGTGCTTAAGTGTGTTCAGCCCCATTTTTGAGCGCACTGGTAACAAACGCTGATTTTCCTTCGCTTCACTCACTCAGTCAGCGCATCTCTCTTCAGCTGCCCCTCCCGAGGTTAATTTATTCGCGCAGTGAAACTGGAATTGCTCACTCAATCACAATTAATCTCATCTGCTTGGTAGCATCACACTAGCGTATTATGTGTAGCATAACCACCAAACTCGTCACATTACTAAGACATACTACTTCGAAAAAATTTACTTTTTTCTACTTGACTGGACTATGTGCTCATGATCTGCATTGTGTTTCAAATTTTCCTGGCAATGATAGATTCCCAGTCTCTTTTCTGTTGCAGCTTCCGTAGTTTAATTACCATGGTGTATTCACGTACCTTAGCAACCACATACAATAAAACTCACTGATCACATAATATTTAACTTTTCAAATATCACATAATATAAAACTCTCTGAACGGTATCCAACCAGCAACCAAGGTTAGTTTGTTTACCTTGTCGGTGAAGCAAACAGTTCAATAATTACAAGAATAGTTATTTTGTTAAAAATCGAGTGAATTCAATACTGAAACGGTGCGTGGATAGCACTAAGCATGTTATAATAGACTGTTGGATGTATATGTTATTACCCGCTTTCCGAGTACTGAGATTAACAATGTCGAGGCACCGTAGGGCAGGGAAGACAACTTTCAAAACTCTAGGAGAAAATAAGCTCAAAAGGGGAATCTGCTAATTAAATCAGGTAATGTATTTTTTCGGTTAGGGAATAAAAAGAACATTTTGCCGGCCCCCCAGCCTGGGCGGCTAAAAATGGTTTCTTTTTGCCTAAAACATACTTAACCTAGTAATTTTAGCATTACATTCCTCGAATGTGATGTTCCCCTGGAGGTTTCTTCCGATTTGTAGACGCCTGCTTGCATATCCCACCGCGCATGCGCGGCGCGGTCCTCCCTAATAAAAGCGACAGCGCGCACGCTATCGGCATTCATTTTACTCTCAATTTGTCAGGCGGTGACTCGAGAGGGGAGGCAGGGCGGGAGTAAGGTTAAGTATGTTTTAGGCAAAAAGAAACCATTTTTAGCCGGCCACGCTGGGGGCCGGCAAAATGTTCTTTCTTCATTGCCGAAACAAGTTAACCTGGTAATTTTAGCATTACCAGTGTTGACCTCGTCAAAGTTGGTGGCGGGCACCATCTGACCGAGCGCCCCGGGATGCAAGCAGGTTTTCCCCCATGAATTCTTTATCTGCAAGAGAAAAATTCGCACTGTATTCAGAACAATTGGGCTTGACAGGAATTTGGTCTCTTTTCCTGGGAAAAGGTGTCACTGAAAAGGACCGTTGTTTGAGGGTCTTGCTTCTGGCTGGATGGAACTTGCTTCCCTCGTGGATCTTGCTTCTGCTTTGTTCTGAGTGCTTAAGGGGGTTTGACCATGGTTCTGGCTGCGACGATTGGTCCCAGCCGAAGTAGTCTGGATTCGTCCTTCGTGATGTCTCTCACGTAGTGAGATGTGAAGGTGGATTGGTGGCGCTACGATGCTGCTGCCAGGATTTCTTCAATTAGGTGGCGTTGTGGTGGGCCCAAGATATGGATATAATACCTATTTTGTGCGCCGTCACTCTCAGGCTCTTGCTCAATTCATGTTTGTTATAAGGTGCTGTGATCGGTTTTTTTTTTTTTTTATGCAGTAGTTTCCGATACTTTGTGCGACAGGGACGTTGTCGTTTGGGGTGAGAAGTCCCATAGAGAAGATGGCGACAGCGGCGGTTGATGTAGGGACGACGGACGAAAGTCGTGTTTTATTATCAATAGGATTTCCAGGTTGGTGGTCAATTCTTGCCAGGCTGGGGAAAACTGGCGTAATGTGGCCCCGACAGGGAGACCAGTTAGGGACAAGGCTTCATTGTGGTTTTGCGGTAGATGCTTCTGCCCCCGGGAGATGGGACACGGCTCCTTCGGTCGGGGGTGTTGGGAGCGTTGGCTGGAGCGGGAGCGAGAAGCGTCGGTCCGAAAGGGCTGCTGGTTTCGGTGTTGGTCGGCGGGAGTGTCGTTCGCGCGGCATGGGGGTTGATGACGCCGTATCTTTGTGCGAATCGTCCGGGGGACGGGGGTCGGCTTGTTTATTCTTTGAGAACGGGTGGATTGAAGACGTGGCTTCCTTTTGCGGCTTCGGTTTTCTCGAAACGTCAAGGTGAGGAGCAAGTGTCGGGTTTAAGTGACGGAAGAGTGTTTCTGACTCATGGATCGGTGGGTATCTGAGTCCGTGACGTGTCGAGACGTTTAGGTTGTCTGCAGACGACAGGGCCATGTCGTGGAGGAGAAGGGCGTTGTTGAACAGCACTCTCGATGCCCAGTTCGTGGTAAGTAGCGAAGTTAGTTTTAAGAGCTGAGAAATCAGGTACGACAGGTTCTTAAACTCATCTGGAGTGACGTCGGACGACAGTATTTCGCATAGCGCGTTAATGGCCGTGTGGAGGCCATCTGCTTGACACGCCGTGAGTAGGCTTAGTCGAAGGAATATGTCATTTTCGTATAGTACGAAGGTTGGGACATCTGTGTTTTTTTTTTTTTTATTGATAACGAGGACCTAGAATCCATCTTGATTTCGCTGCAAGCAAATTCGTACTCCGGGTAGGTGTCCAAGTTGTGGGAGTAGTGGCACCGTCTCCGACGGGTCGGTAGAAGCTGTTTTCACGGCCAGGGCGCGGCGTAGGAGGTTCTTTGTCGAGACGAAGGGGATCGTCTTTATCAAGTATGGGGCCTTCGTTGCGGAGGAGACATGTTAGGAGTGCCGTTGGTTGACCCAGGAGGCATCAGACCGACGCTTTCGGACCGACGCTTCTCGCTCCCGCTCCAGCCAACGCTCCCAACACCCCCGACCGAAGGAGCCGTGTCCCATCTCCCGGGGGCAGAAGCATCTACCGCAAAACCACAATGAAGCCTTGTCCCTAACTGGTCTCCCTGTCGGGGCCACATTACGCCAGTTTTCCCCAGCCTGGCAAGAATTGACCACCAACCTGGAAATCCTATTGATAATAAAACACGACTTTCGTCCGTCGTCCCTACATCAACCGCCGCTGTCGCCATCTTCTCTATGGGACTTCTCGTGAGGCAAAACCCAAGGCCTGTCGTTTGGCCACGGTTAATGAAAGGGGCGTCTGGCATCATAGTGGGCTTGACAGGAAGCAGTCTGAGATAGTCTGTTCGACAGTCTCAAAAAGAGCTGCATGCGACAAGGTGGATTCATCTGGAGTGTCGTTCGGGAAACGGAAGCGTTTCTCGGCAGCGAGGGTGGGCGACAGAGGGTGGCGCGACGACAGTGTGTCGTCCAACTTGCGCTTGGGTGCCGTAGCCGGGGGAAGAAGAAGCGGCACACCTTTGCCCTCCGTGGCTTGACGTGGACGAGACCCAGTCCTGGGTACTGGCGTTGCGTACTGATAACGTGCAGGAAGGAGGCGGCATCGGATTGATTTGTAGGTGACGGACGGTTTCATGTACGTTTTCCCGTACGACACTGCGGCTGAAGTCTGGGACAGTCTGCTCGACAGACTTTTAAAGGAGCTGCGAGCGACAGGGTGGATTTATCTGGGGTGTCGCCCGGGAACGTGATGTGCTCCATGGCAGCGGGGGCGGGCGACAGAGGGTGCCGCGACGACAGTGTGTCGTACGACTTGTGCTTGGGTGCCGTAGCCAGTTATGTACGATGACACTGCGGCTGATGCTGAGGCCTTTCCGGGAGGAATTGGACGACAGGTCGAGTGGCGTGCTCTGGTCCGGAGAGAGGGCGAGTGTCGCACGGTGGAGGTTCCGTTTGGCAGTCCGGTAAGAGTCCTCGGTGACTTGAAGGTCGTGCTGGAGGGACGACAGGTCCAGCGGGGCAGGAGGCGGCGTGCGCTGGTCCAGGAAGGGAGATTTAGGCGATGCGACAGTAGAAGCGGCGTGACAATGGGTGGGTGACGTGCGGGCTGAGTCGTAAGCGGCGTGCAGCAGCAAGAGAAGGAGATGTCTTACGACTTGATTCTTCACTCAGGGCGTGGGTTTTTTTTTTAAACCATGCCGAGACGAGCAGCAGTTTGGACAGCAGCCGGTGTTTTGAATTTCACATCAGACACGGGATCAGCCATGGACGAGACAAGTAGTAGGAAATGTAGATGGTTTCCAACTCGACTCTTCACTCAAGGCGTGGGTTTAGGCCACGGATGAGACGAGCAGTAGTGTGAGCAGCAACTGAAGTCTTGATTATAGTTCGGACATGGGGCCAGTCACAGACGAGACAAACAGAGTGCAAACGGGTTCCGTCTTGGTTCACTCAGACGTGGTTTCTAGCCACGAGTGAGACGAGCAGCAGTGGACAGCACAGGTGACCTGAGTTTCACTCGAGACGTGGGGTTAACCACGGTCGAGACAAGCAGCAGAGGTGTGATGACTTCCGTCTTAGTTCACTCAAAACGTGGGTTCAAGCCACCATCGAGACGAGCAGCAGTGGACAGCGACAGGTGACTTGATTTTCACTCGAGACGTGGGGCTAGCCACGGTCGAGACAAGCAGCAAGAGGTGGAAACGCCTTCCGTCTTGTTCCACTCAAAACGTGGGTTCAAGCCACGATTGAGACGGGCAACAGTGGACAGCAATAGGTGACTTAATTTTCATTCGAGACGTGGGGCTAGCCACGGTCGAGACAAGCAGCAAATGGTGCGAACGGCTTCCGTCTTGGTTCACTCAAAACGCGGGTTCTAGCCACGATTGAGACGAGCAGCAGTGGACAGCAACAGGTGACTTGATTTTCACTCGAGAC
>JAHWFP010226684.1:3619-23400 GCA_023313725.1 Lithobius niger
CTATTGGTTATCGATTTTTAAACCCCGGCTGCGATGATTTGGCCGCTCGACATGCAAATCGTCTCGGGGGCTTCGCCCCCTCGACGTATTTGCATGTCTTGCGGCCAAATCATCGCAGCCGGTGTTTAAAAATCGATAACCAATAGTTTTTAACCAATAACTATTACTAGTAAGCACTTCAAGAATAGATTCAACTTTAATAAGGTTATGCAAATCCGTAAAGACATCATCTGTGATCCTGGTTGAACAGATAGCCAAAATAAAACCGAGCATCATTCATACACTCCTTTTTTTTCTAACACCATACCACGCAGGATTTCATTAATGGAGGACTCAGTACGGATTCCTCCAATATGTAAATACGGGACATCATCAAAAACCACATACGTTATTCGAAAATAGCACGTAGGCATTTCACCAGCTGGCCCATCGATAATTCCCTCAGATCAGCAAAACCATTCAAGTCGTGAAAGTACTGAAACATCTAGAATTAACTGCTGATCAATGGAAAGGAAGAGGGTCTTAATATCGAAGGACAGAAAGGTCCTCCTCCTTTTGTTCCCAAAAGAGGACTTGAATCCTGAAAGGGTGAGGAGTAGGATGTTTTGTTGCCTGAAAAAAAAAAAGTGGTGATTATGGGTCGACTCCATAAATTTTCATCCTCAGCAAAAGATTCTTAAAAATGGACAAACGCAATATTTCAGTCCTCATATGGGGGCCGTCATCAGGCACATAAAACACTGCAAAAGACATTTACAACACTGTTACAGCCTTCATAAAATCAAGCTTCTCAAAGCATAAAATAAAAAAAAAATTCTTAAAAGGTGGAAAGAAATTTTACAAACCATGTCACATAATCAAGTGTAATTTTTTTATATTAAACAAATATTTTTTAATAGAACTTTTAAACTTTTAATTAATTTGCCCAATCTTAACCACTTCCGGTAAAATGGTGCCTAGTATTGATTAGGTGTTAAACCTCCCTCGTTTCACTCGGGTAAGAAATCAAAAATGTTTGTGGTAATGTTTGCTTTGAGAACCTTGTGTTTTATGAATACGGTAACAGTGTTGTAAATGTCTTTTGCAGTGTTTTATGTGCCTGATGACGGCCCCCATGTGAGGGCTGAAATATTGCGTTTTTAAATTTGTTTAAATGTTGTGCAAAGGATGAAAATTTGTGGAGTTGACTCATAATCACCACTCATTTTTTAGACTTAATCCTGGACAATTGGTGCTAATACAGCAAGACATTAAACATTATCACTGAGCCACTGAATTTGAACAGTGAAATGTCTAATTAAAAGTGGCAATCTCTTGTGGGGCACTCACCAAATAGTTGAATCCAATAGTGATGGACCAAGTAAAATGTGAACCCTTGTCCGGAGTGCCTTCATTTCGCACGGCTGCTAGTCATGATTTGTTGTTGGTAGCAAGTGAGGCTTTTCAAGTTTTGTAAAATTCTTTGCCGTAATTTCACGTTTTCTTTGCTTTTAGTTGTTGCTGATGTGGCAAAGAATTCAGTGCAGCAAGAGGAGCTCAGCCAACCTCCTCTGATTTTTAAAGACAACATTACACTTGATCTGCAGCTTTAACTTACCACTGCAAACTACGAATAATTTTGGGTAGAAAGATATTTCTCTATTAATTTGGACTTTTATGGGATTATAGTTTATTACCTTTTGTTACGTTGACACCAAACATTCGTCCCCTACAGCGACTTTGCTATTTGCTATCTGTGTGATTTACTTCTTCATTAAACTTGGCAAGACAAATTTTCGGATGCTTGTTTACAGAAAATTATAATCCTAATTTTAACAAAGGAATTAATTACCAACTTTTGGATAAATTGTTCTTGATCAGATGATTATTTCAATGCGAAATGCAATGTACAAACACTTTCACCATCCAGAACATGACTTTAGTTTACGATCAATTGCAAATGGTAAATCGATTAACGAACGTTTATACGACGACTGTGACGTCACGCTAACTCAATGCCACGCTACATCTTCGTAGGTTAAATCCCGTTAACCAACACCGGAAGTGTGCGTCATCGCAAAAAGTGAGGGTTATCAAGTTACTCAACACTTTTGCCAATGACCCACACTTTTGCTGATAACCCGCACTTTTGACGCTTCCGGATCACGCGACTGGGAACGCACACACCAACAACCAAATACAGCGTGCAAAAAAAAACATAACGCAATAAAAACGTACAAAACGAATTACTTAAAATGAATGACATCCGATCCCTGCAAACTCTCACATGTCTCATCCTTCTCTAAGCTTGTTCATCCGCGTTACCTCCCCTCCCCCCTCCCCTACTTCCACCCTCCACAAACTGAAATGGAATGACCTTCAATCATAGCGATACCCTATTACCATATTTTCTCAAACAATTCTCAAACTACAAATGCACAAAATAAATTACGTACCTTCTCAGAATGTCCTAGTAATGTCACTGTATCCCTGCCGTCTCACATGTCGAATTATTCGCTCCAAACACGATAAGGTTTCGAAAAGCACGAGCGAGGTTCCAGCAAAAAACCAAACCCAGCTAACTGCCAACCGACGCTTGTCTAACTCCCACCCCCTCCCCTCCCTCCACAAAGTTTAACTCGTCCGTCTACCACACACTTCCCCCTCCGCTAACTAAAATGGTATGACCTTCATTCATATTCAGGATACTGATGATCAACGTTTTCTTGAAGCAATTTTCACAAAACACAAGCACGTTTCAATTAAATATGAGTTAGCTGGATATCCCAACCGTGATATAAATCACTTATAGTTTAAAACTGATTGGTTATCGATTTTTAACCCACAGTTGAAATGATTTGCATATCTCACCAACCAAATCATCCCGGCCGTGGGTTAAAAATCGATAACCAATCGTTTCTAACCAATAACTACTACATAAAATAATGTAAATCAATGAGTTTAAACTAAATTGCAATCAATACATCCTTTTCGAACGGAGCAGACGTGCACGACATCAAGCTGTTCCTAAGCCAAATGAAAACTCAACATGCACACGGAAGAAAAAAGGAAAACATTTTTTTGGTCTAAAATAAAATTCTGAGTGAAAAAAACACGTCTTAATTTTCGAATTTTCGTTGGCAACAAAAATCGATAAACTTTCCATTCCGTATGGTGAAAGGTTTAAGTACAGCACTGGGACAACCCAAAACGAAAGTTGAACCTGTTTAAAGCTGTTTTTCCTCAAATAATAAAAAAAAATTCAAATTCCGTTCACGTTTTCAAATTAAGAATTAGATTTTGGATGCAGACAAGTTGCTCCATTTTTATTTTATTAAAACAAGGACTTGATGCATATTTTGGATTCCCTATGAAGCTACAGATCCTAGTACACTAGGCTAAACCAAGATAACCAAACTACTTGAAATATTGTGATAGGACTTTGCTGCTTTACTGGGAGTATTCATCTTTACGCTATTACCAATATCTTCTGGATGCAGGGGCGGACTGGCAGCAACTTGGCCCACCGGCCCGGCCAAAAAAAATGGCTCTCTATCCCAAGTTTCACAAAACAAATGTTTTCAAACACAAAAACTGTCCAATGTTCTGCAGCAAATTGCTACATTTTTCTGACTTTTTTTTTACTTCACGAATGATAACGGTTTCTCTTCACACACCCCTGCCCCCCCCATCCCACCCCAACCAATAAAAGAAAATAATATATGGTTTCCCACGTGCCCCGAAGCCGTTTTGCACAATATTTTGAAGTAAATTATTTATTCGTATTTTGTTCATTAAAAAAGTTCTACCAGATGTACAATAGTCGAAATGGTTTATCAGTTGTAGCTCGTATAAATGGTTCTTAAGCTACTTTTTCCTTTACGCAAAACTAAACGTCAAAACAGTAATGCATGCATGCATACTATTTTTTTTACAAATTTCACGTTATTTTTGCAGCTGTTTTTTTTCTTCAAGAAGCATCATACACCGTATGCATTTTGTTTTGAGTCAGAGGGCTAAAACAAAATCTAAAAAAAAAAAGGAATTAGTGTTGTTACATTATGTATCAGTAAAATCCTTGTCTAAATTGACAGGCCTGACTAATGACTATGAGGGGTGATTCGAAAAGTATAACGTGCCCCGTGTCGCGTCACGAAAAACACTGACCAAACTGGAAGAAAAAGTCATTTTTGAACCTCAAAATGACACTTTCAGCAGTCAACGTTCTAAAAAAAAGCCTCAGCTTCTCAGACCCCCACGATACGATCGTTTACAAGGTTTTGAAGCTATTAGTAACAATATTGCGAGTATAGTTTGCAGAGGCGGACTGGCAACCAAAAGGCAAGACGGCACTACTATAGGGAAGGGGCTGTCGCTACGGCTCCGTAAAACTCAGCTAGGGGGTCTGGTGGAGTGCTGTGAGCTCCCCCAGTGGGGTCCGGGGCGGAGCTTCGGAAGCTGAAGCATTTTACGCTCTTTTAGTACCTGTTTCTGGCCTCCAGCGAGCACTAAAATAGCGTCGCAGAGCACATTTTGGTGATTTTTCTGAGTCGTTCTTCAGGATGGCAGGTTTCGTAAAAACTTAATTGTGACTACATCATGCTTTTTTAGATATTTTTTTTCCAAATTAAATTAAACTGAGTTCAATTTAGAATTTTCTAAACAATCCCACAGCTAGCTATTGACGATTGGGGGTTGACATTTTGTACTTTTAGGCTATAATGAATTACGATGAACTGATATGTTCAAGTATGGGCAGTAGGTGCTGCCAGAGGCAGAAAATTTTTTTTTAATGGACTATCAAAAGGTGAAAAATTGAGAAATCCTTTATTCAGTTTTATTCGAAACGATTAGGCCTAGAGGTATTATTGCCAAAAACTTCCACATTTTAAAGCAACAACATGCTCCAGTTTTTAAAAATTTTGGAGCGTCGAAAGATAAAAAAATGGCGAAACCATTTATTCAGTTTTGTCCAAAAGAACTTGAGGTGTGTTGGAGAAAAGCGTCCACATCTGAAATCTACAAGCTCCCTTTTCATTTTTTTTTCTCCCTTGATTCAGCAGATCTTAGGGTAATATCTTTCTTTCCCCCCCCCCCCGCCGGTAGGCCCTACGGCCCTACTGGCGCCGCGCTGACCATGCCGGCCAGTTAGTAGAAAAGTCGTGTATGATCCGCGTGGGAGTGGCATTATGGCTACGGTGTATGCCCGACGTGGGTAAAATTAAAACAGTTTGATGAGAACGACGTAGTATATCTGCCGTGTAGTCAATTTTTCGTCTTGTGTGTGTCATGGGGTGGACGGATAATCGTTGTGCTGCTTGCTAGCTCGCTAACCAGACTATTGTTTTACAGGCGATGTATTAGAAACGAATTCGACGAGTTTCGGAGTTATAAAACCAACGATTATCTCCCCCCAGCCCACCCCCATTTTTGAACATTGTTTTTTTTATAACAAAAGGGCAAAACCTTTTCCCACCAAAAAGAGAGTAGTAATTTTTTTACTACTATAAAACGTAAAAAAAAAAAAAACTTGACTCAAGTGGCCCCCCCAGCCAGTTGGCCCACCGGCCAATGGCCGTTGGGGCACTATTGCCAGTCCGCCCCTGTCTGGATGGTTAATGGTGTGTATTTAAGAAGATTAAATTTTAATCTAAATATTTGTGCTTTTTCCAAGTAAGTAAATAGTCGTACCTGTCAATGTGCAGAGACCGTAAGTCAAATTGTAAAGTCCAGTAACAAGTAAGTCACCATTGGCGTGGGATGCAGTGAAGATGTTATTCCAAGTACTACTTTGTGCAAACTGGTTTTCTTGAGCCGAACATACTAAGTTAGTTTCTCTCCAAAGGGCTTCAACTAGAGGCAAAAGAACAATAACAAATTATAACAAAGGCTTGTAAAAGGATCTTTCTTACAAACGAAATATGTGTAAATTTTTCTGTGTATCGACAGGAAGTAGTCACAAGTTCAAATGTGTTAGCTACTGTGACAAAATTGTAGGATTATATTGTACAGTTCCGGTCAAAAAAAAAACGCCTTCGTTATACGGAGGAAGTTGCAGGATTAATGTATGTGACTCTGAACGAAAATGTTGATATCTCGAAGACTACTGGACAGAATTGAATGAAACAAAAACTGGGTTGCTTATTATGCTATCAGCTACATTTATGTACGTACTACATGTTGTAATGGTAAGTAGCCAAATATAATTGGCCGAGCGAGCAGCACGAGTTGATAACAAATAATACATCTTATAAATTAATGGATAGAATTGAATAAAACAAAAACTGGATTAATTGTTATGATATATGCTATATTTCTATACGTATATAACATGCAATATTCAGTAGAAAAATATAATATGCAATTCAGTCTTTGTTTCATGAAAAGCCTTCCACTAGTTTACGAGATATCATCAGATATCATTAAATTTTTCTCGCTCGGCCAATTATTTTCAGTCAGTTAACGTAGTATTTAATAAGGGTAGAAATACAGTAGACAATCTAATAAGTAGTTCAGTCTTTGTTTCATGAAAATTCGTCCAGTAGTTTTCGAGATAACTGATTTTCTTCATGGTTGTTATTGCGACCCTCGATATAACGAAAAAGGACTTTTTTTTTTTACCGGAACTGTACATATCCCACGTATGTTTAGTAGTTTTCCATTCTGCTCCGTTGGAAGGGAGGTTGGATATGAAAAAAAAAGGGACGTCACCACAATGGTAATCTGTACCGTTGCAACTTTCTTCGACTACTCCCTGCCGGTTCAAATAAGCAGCTGTCTGATTAGAACAGTGCTGACTAGAATAAAGTTCAGTGCCGTAAGTGAGTTACTGAACTTTTATTTAAACTTTGCCTTTAAACTTTGCCTTTGGGGGGTTATATGGCGTCCTTCCGTGTGACAATAGGGAATGGAGGCACGTCCCTTTAACCCACGATAAACAGAGTATGCTATGTTATGAAAAGTATTTCAAATCCAGGGAGTTTGGGTGAATTTGTCTATGAATGTTTTTGAACCTAAAATTTCAAAAACGGTATACGCACTTGCTTTGGGCGTCGTTCTATGTTACATGTGCTTTTACGCTGTATGTGCACTGACTTCTGATCTATTTTTAAAGCTGAATAGTTCATGTCGGATGAATTTCTCACTTTAGATTGTCAAAAAACTTCGGAACCACTTTTGGCAATTTTATTGATTTACGACCTTAAATTCACGAATTGTCATAGAATAGATAGTTCGTAGTGGTTATTCATTCCTAAGACCTTCATAAGATGCATAGATACGCAATACAGAATCACAAAAACTAATGCAGAAAAATGTGTCAATAGGTAACGACTCCTATACAAAGAATATTAAAAAAAGGGAAAACTGAAGGAGAAAATATAAATGAATGCATATCGGTCAGTATGCTCTATAGGATATGCCAAGGTGGCGTGATGGCTAGCATGACCGTCTCCAGTGCCAGAGGTCCCGGGTTCGAATCTGGCCTCAGCCACTCCTGGCATTTTCGGGCAGAGTAGGGCCCTGTGATGTCTCGTGCTCATGTCGATTGTGGCATGTAAAAGAACCTAGGATTTCCGATAGGATTTACCTAGCAAAATTGACCCTCCTCTTCTTCTGGCGCCATGGCTAACGCTAGGTGCGCGTCAAAAAGCTATAGTATTCTCTATAGGTGCATACTCAAGTTCAGCAAGCCATTCGTTGACCTACCATTTAGAGATAAGAGCTGATCGAATTTCGATACGAATCGAATAATTCGTTCAGAAATGATCATCGACTCAGACAGACATGCAGGTACATACTATCAGCATGTGTAATTTGAGCACACACTTGAATGCACAGACCTAATACACAGCCCACATGTACCTGCTACATGTACCTGTACAGTCAGAACTGGTGGGGCACACTTCATGCGGGCATGATAATCATCATAGACCTTCTATCAGACAAAACTGCCGGGAACTCACTGGCGGAAATATGAAAAAACTCGGCGAGCAAACTCGACTTACGGTTCGTGCAGGATATACTCATTCCGGTAATCGTATGCACTCGATTACAGAAAGGCGCCTGTGCAGTGTGCACTCGATTTGCCGCACGTCACCAGACAGACAGACATCAGCCCACGGCGAGATGATTGTTTGATCGGCTATGCACCACGTGTCATTAAAAGCGTCTAATAAACATTTACTGTATGACATACGAAGTCCACCATATTCACAATACTAATTAGTTTGGATTAGTTTGTAATCTGTAATCTGTCTGGTCTTTTGGCTCTGGTCTTTTGGCTAAAGAAACGATCAGGTGGCTCACGTGCATACTGCCTCTGGTACTATCAAATTTAACTTAAAATGTTGCTTAACGAACGCTAGCAGTTTAAAACGAAAAATGGCTCAACTTTTTTTTTTTGATTTACGGTCTCATTTTCATCGTTGAAATCTGGCTTGATGCCACCATCCTCGATTCATTGTTGACCTTTGAGTTACCTTAATAGTTTAATTCGCCCTGACCGTGGCTCTATTGCTGGTGGCCATTAATCTTTTTTAAAAACTATATCTTAGTTGTTGTTTTTGATACATCCAGCGATGTTGAAGCTGTTAGTATGGATGTGGGACCAGGCCATAAAGGTTTATTCTAGGAGAATATGAGTTGTTTTCAGAAAAATTTATCTGAGTGTCTGCCAAACGTTGCTGTTGGTGATTAATATGTCATACGTTATTTAGGTGACGTCTGACTTTAAAGTTGCACTACCACCGATTGAATAGGTAGAATCTGGCAACATCTAGGCGTTATCTACTACTGTCTAGCTCTTGCTTGCACCAAGAGAAGGAATGCACAACTTCATTTCTTATTTAACGAAACAAACAAGCAACGTCCTAATTAATTATTAAGTGAAAATTTGGTATGTCCTCGTGCACCTGGGAGCAAGCTATCAAGATTACCAATATCACTGCCGCTAGACGGCGCCGTGGTGTTTTCGTACGCTTTTCAATCGGTGATAGTGCCCATTTAACAGTAGACATCGGCTAAGTCTTTTCGATTGCGTTACCGAGTTTGATTTTGATCCAACTGTTACTCAGTCAACCCTTGGAAACAGTATTATTGGCCTGGATTTGGTCGACTCCGATCTGTGGTGTAAATTTATTGAATAAATAAATAAGGAATAAAGGCCAATAAAGTGCACAACACAACAGTTTCACTCTCCCATTCGAGTCATCTCAGACTTACCATCAAGAGTAGATGATAAACAAATTTACTAAGGAGTAAAAGTTCTTAAAAGGCGTTATTTTAGAAACCCATGTTCACTAGAACAAAACAGGCTAGGGTCCACGAGAGATCGGACAGAACCAAAAAAGCAAATTAAACTTTTAAAAATTAAAAAAAAATTTGAAGGTTACCAAGCAGGGACCTCTATTAGTGCTGCTTGCAGGCACGGAACGAAGTGGCATCTGCGTGGATGCTTCTGCTTTTTTAATACGTTTGTGTTAAGCCGCTCCTGATGTCGAAATGTGCAACTGTTGAACTTTTTTTTAGGAGTGCGATGTATTCTGAAAATTTATTGGTATTTGAAAGACCTTGAAAGATGCTGCCCGTGTTCTTAGGCTAAATGCTACGAATGATAGGTTTACTTCATTGCCGAGATGTTGGAAATTTCAAATGTCCATATCTTGGAACTTTAAATGTCCATACCTAGGGACAGTTCAGTCCAACTTTCATATTGCTGTAATGTTTCACTTCCGCGTGTTTAATGATACAGACTACACACAGATGAACAAACTGAGAAATAAAGTGTAGATATCCCGGAATTATTCTAAGTTTCCCGTAATTACTGGTCTTGTAATTGTACGCCTGAAATGTTCACCATATTCACTAATTAATTTATTCTAATTTTCTCAGTTTACTTTTTCTCTTTTTAATGATTTGTAATCTGGATCTATCAGGCCCTTAATCAGTATGCATTAGGAGAAATTAGTTGACTTGGATCCAATGATAACTGATTTTAGTTTTGTGTATCTAATAGTGTCGTATTCATAGTACCAGGGGGCAACCGTGCAAGCTAGCTTAACAGGGTTCTCACTTGAAATTTGGAAAATTTTTTTCGCTTTGGGAGTTATTTCTGCTTGGAATGCCCTTAGCTCCGACACGGTGTGTATGACCACCGTCAAAGGCTTTAAAAGGATGCTGCTGACGCAAAATCTTTCGTAGTTCTTAGAGCGACCAACTTAAAGGTTAACCCTCCCACCCCTGTTGGCACGGTATAAGCGACTCACAACCCTTCCGTTCACCATCCGCATAATTTTTGTAATAAATTCTTCTTTTATTATTATTATATTTATCTTAAAGACAAGTTATTTTTCGAACCTGTCAGTACTACAAATTCTGACGATCACTATCTTATATGAGACTATAGGAAGCCCGTGCTACACACGGCTGTTGTAAGATGCACCACTTCCCATATTCTGGATGTTTCACCGAATTAAGTTTCTTCACTCCCATTTTCGCGCACACTGGCTAAGAAATGCTTTCACGGAATTAAGTTTCTTCAATCCAATTTTTGCACACACTGGCTGACAAACGCTGATTTACGTTCGCTTCGCTCACTCAATCAGAGCATCCCATGGCTCAAATCACTGGATGCACCGTTTTAAAAATTGGCATTGGGACCCACCAACAATCAACGGTTTGGACGATAGTTTTTAATAATTAGCACGTGCACCATGAATTGTTAGGCACCGTAACAAAGACATTACACGTGCACGAAAACAACGAGACGCGATTAAAGTGATTGTCCGGCCTTTTATCTTTTTTCTTATCGGCTCTTTTCTTATCAGCTCAGCAGGGATCCAGAATTATTATTATGTAGATGCAGAAACGAACTTGATTACTTATCAAGCAAATAAAGCAAATAAATATCCGGATGTTGTGTGATAACACAACATTCAGATATTTATTTGTATTTCGTATTACTGGTCTTGTACAATTGTCGCCTTTATTCTTTTGGTTAATTGTGATAGGTTTTACTTTCGTTAGACTACTGATTTCGAAGAGAAAAAAAGTGATAACATTTTAAACTGAATTTTTGGGGGTTAGGTAACAATTTGGTTGTGAATGACGCATACTTTTTGCAGTGCCACCATTAGCTGCCCACCAATCGTGTCAAAAATAGTTCCCATAAACAAGACAACATCTGTAAATTCTCTACAGTCTGTGGAATCAACATGCGGATCTTTACTAAACGTACTGCGTTTAACCTAAAGATTCTAAATTAAATCGTGATAGGAAGTACAGACTTCTTCCACAAAGACATATTTACTTCTTTGCAAAGACATATGTATTTGCTTTATTCATTTTGGGTAATCCAACAACGATGTTGGCATGCCATAAAAACATAAAATACATTTAATGAAGAACGTCTCCAGACCACATGGCGTAATTCTTCTGAATTATTAACAGCAATCCAATAAATTAATCACACTTTCTTTTCACACGGACAGGAATTAAATGAAAGATAACGAAAGAAAAAATCTGTCTGGAGTTCAAAAGATTCACTCTCTCTATTTCTTTGCCACATTCCACGAAAAATAGTGTTTGCAACATTATTTAGGTATGACTGACTTTAAAACTAAGTGACAGAGAAGAAAGCCGGTATACAGTTAAATAGAAACACCATTTTGAAGCAGTAATGGGGATCGAAATGACCGTTACTGTTCCACGAGAGGTGGCATAGGAGCTGGGTAAAGGAAGTTAGTGCAACTTTCTTAAAAAAGATAGCTACAAAAGAAAAAAAATAA
Organism: Lithobius niger; assembly: GCA_023313725.1. NCBI lineage: Eukaryota > Metazoa > Arthropoda > Chilopoda > Lithobiomorpha > Lithobiidae > Lithobius > Lithobius niger. The sequence continues at coordinate 15,385 of JAHWFP010226684.1, forward strand.
ACTCACGGTCAGAAGGTAATCCCCATGCTTCAAGTTCAGCAAAATGCATATAGTGCTGAGTTGCTGGTGCGTTATTCGTGTTGCAATCGGTTCTTCCTTGTTTGCAGTCATTGACAATCTGTATACTAACAAATCTTCCAACAAGTGGTTTCGAACATTTCAACGATGTTGGTCCACCTTCTGGAATGGCTTTATCGACTCCTGCTGACACACAAAATGAATCCTCACTGGAATTAAATCGAGTTCCGGCAGAGATCTTCGATATGTCTTCATTGCCCACACGTATTTCAATGTCATGAAGACGTCCTGTGAATTAAAAGCACTAATTTACACAATTGGCAGGAATAATTAGGCCTTAATTCAAAGGCGAATCGTTCCATAATATTTGAAACCATGGATATTTTAAATTGAGTTGTAACTAATTAAGTTGGTGACCATTCCCTTAGACCAAATACCTCCTGTTATGGAACATTCATTCAAACGTATTTTCGGTACAGTTAAAATAAACATGGACGACTGATGGCGGTCTTGCTACGATTCATGATTCCAGCTCAAGCTAATTTACTCAGAAAATGATGCAATTTTTTTTTATACTTTCTCAGTTATGCCCAAGGTCATTGGGCAGACTTCAAATGAACTCCCACAACAAACAATTTTCGATTCCGAGACAATATCTGAATCTTTTTGAAAAACACTGAAGAGCGTCGTTAAGCATAGGGTCCATGCTGAACGATGTTCCTCTGTATGGAGCTGATGTTGGTGAAAATGATTCAGAGATTGATTCAAAGTAATTTAATGTATTATTCATGTTTATCTTTGTAGGAGTTCATTTGGAGTCAGCCCAGTGACCAATGTAATACCCTTCATACTTCCACATGCTAGGAAGATATTTTAATGTTTTCAGCCTTGTATAAATACTAAAAAACGCAGTTGACGTTTCAAGTGGAATAGACACCCTAATCTAACCATTGTGTTGGAAGGTTTGAATTCACAACCATAGTACCAGAATGCAAGAGTGGCAATTTTGCTAGGTAATTATAAACGGAAATTCATCGGATATTGTACATGCTCCTCCAGAAAATGCCCTGGTGGCTGAGGTCAGAGTTCAACCCTTGAGTTCTAGCATACGAGACAATCGTAGTAACCATCAGGCAACATTGACTCAATCCTAACCACTGTACCAAGCTAAAGGTAACCTTAAATAAAAGATATTGGTAATAATCCTACAAGATGGAAATTATTTACAACCACTAAGGCCTTTTGCCCACCAGCATCAGCGTTCTTAACCCTCTATACTGCGTGAATTAATCAGGTAGCTTTTTTTTAAGTTCGTGTTAGTTGTTGTGTCAGTCGTGGTATTCGAACTGGCATTCTCTTGGTTTGGAGACGACGATGCCAACCACTGGGCTGTGCAAACTTTGCTCAGCGTCGACTTTCACAAACTCGCGCTGCATATTGGATGGTTTTTGCGATGGAGGGTTAGGGCTCGTTTACGCAACGACAGTTTTCTTGCTCACCAGCTTTTACTTGATCAAAACTAAATCTGATGGCTGCTTCTCGCATTTACCGGAGTATGCGGCTTTCGAGTTATCTATGCGTATTAGTAACCACGGCAACGATGCAGACGCAAATCTTCTCCTCGTGCCTCGTGACATGGCGTACGATGCTTGCAACATTTGAGCGTCGATTTATGACAACAAGAAAACAATTTTTACTGCAGTACAAGACGACGGACTGTTTTTTTGTATGCCGGCATTCGATGGTTTGTCTTCGATTCGATGGCCACGAAATGGACGCCATGTTAGATTTTTAATTCTCGCTGCGAGGAGCTATTTATTCTACCGACGTTTGATCGTTGCTAGAAGCTATACTTTGAGGGAGAATAGCAAATTTTGGAAATAGCGTGAAATGACAACAATCTTGTAGCAATGTTTAAAATGACTGTAGCACTTTGTTCGTTACCCGTGTTGTTATTTATAATATATACAATTTGTTACCTATTACCGCATTCATTTAATAGAAACGGGAAACTAATAATAAATAAGTAACGGTTGACTAGCAATAGCTTTCGGCGAGCGAGAAGGTTTTTTTGTGTAAACACGCCCTTAAAGTATGTTCGTGCAAACGATCCGTTGCATTCAAACAACGTTATGAATGTAACGGATAGTTAAGAGGCAAACGGTTTCTTTACTGTCAGAACGCTAACGCTGTTGGTCAAAAAGTCTCAAGAGGCTGTTAAATTTTTGAATGTTATAGGCTATTTACCAATGTTATTAGTTTGTTAAGCTGCTGAAATGTTAAAACCTTTAATAGCAAACCTGAGGATCAAAACTCACAAAAATTAAAAATAGACAACTCCAGACAAGACTGTAAATCAGTAAATGGGTAGATCAATACTAGCTGATCAAGAATAATGCAAGATATTCCCTCCCTTCTTCACAGCCATTTTTCTAATTTCTTAACTCCACTAGTTTGTTTTAACCATTTGTTTGCTGATTTGTTCAATTAGTTGTTTTTTAGGATCCTTTCTGTGAAACGGAGGTTTTCTAATTAAGTTTGGTGCTTTTATCTTGGTACGTTACCTGTGTTTCTAGTGTTTATACGTGTTTGTATTTTGGGCATAATTTTAATTAATAAACAAAAACGTATCGTTAAAAGTTAAAAGTAAGAGTCTAAAAGTCAAAACCTGTAAGGAACACGGACAAGCGTTGACTGTAAGGGTCTAGGTGTCAAATTTGGCCAGTAAGACTCTGCTAAGCATTAGACCCTTACTACCCGGTTTTTGACGAACAGCTTTCCGAAATCGTCCTATAAAAGCCCATGAGATGATTCAATGATAGTGGGGGTGTGGGTTTCCTACTTTGCTTTAGGTTGACATTTTTTTCCGGTTTGGTAACATGGCAATCGCTGCCATGTTACCTGCCAAGCAAGACAACCTGCTACAAGCGTAAGCGTGTACACCCATTCTGTCTGAGTTACTAAGTCATTAATAAATAGACACAAATCGCTGGAAATAATATTAAGGAAAATTGGAAATTAGCCAACAGCGAAAATCGTATACTAGAAATAACGTAGTTCAGTAAGTCACCTTTATGCAGTTACGTTTCATCGGAGTGCAACGGAGAGATTAAGGCACTATGCAAGTGATCTGGGGGCGAACTGGGTGGCCTGTTCGAAAGCGGGTCATGCCACTCCGATTTAACGTAAGTGCAAAAAGGTGGCTTACTGAACTACGTTATTTCTAGTGTATGATTTTCGCTAATTTCCAATTTTCCTTACTAAGTCATTAACATGATCACCGGGTAGTAAGGGTCTAATGCTTAGCAGCGTCTTACTGGCCAAATTTGACACCTAGACCCTTACAGTCAATGCTTGTCCGTGTTGCTTACAGGTTTTGACTTTTAGACTCTTACTTCTAACTTTTAACGATACGTTTTTGTTTATTAATCCGTCTTACTTTAAGAATTGTAATAAATAGGTGTGGTGGTGGATGAGGGGTTGGGTATGTGTGACACCTTTATAATTAATTTGTTGTTTGTCTTGGTGCGCCGCCTTTAAGCTCGGTAAATAGCTATGTCCCTTACTAACCTGGCTATCGTTAGTGTTAACAATAGAAATAAATCCTTTAATCTTTAGTCTATGTCTTGCAGCTGGCGTTTGCTAAATGGCATTGTTGCATAATAACAATGTTTAAAACAATGTAAAACAATCAATCCGGTCATTTAGAGCTCCGTAACCCCTGAACCACTTGATCAATTAGAAAAGGCCTTATGGAAAGGACACATCTACGGAGCAATACCTGTAAAATGAGCTAAGAACCAGCTTTACAGGACAAATAGTTTGACCTGTAGAGAGGACAGACGAAAGGTACATCCCCAGAACAAGACCAAGACCAAGAACAAGACCAAGAATAAGAAGTTGTCTATTTGGCCCCACTCTGTATCTCGGGTTTGGCTGGACTGAATTTCACAATTTTTCACACCGCAAGTAGCATTGTTCTAGTTTTCATTTAAAAGGATATACCTCCCAGCGCCATTTTTCTCGATCCTCCACATCAAGTACGGCCCCAAAGGTCTATTTTCTTACCGTTAGTCTTTCCCTTGCTAAAAATCCTTTTTAAAATGTGACGTCTAGGAGATTTTCTGTTGAATATAATGGAACTTTATTTAGTAACGACCCGTCAATAAATCATGTATTGCGCGCGTGCAATACTTATGACGTTTCATCTCTGTGTGTACATCTACTAATTTTCTAATAATTACCATGAGATCTAAAATCTAATAGACTAATGCGGTAAAAATTAAAATTAATAATTCCAATAGATCGCCGAAGCAAAATTATAAAAAAATAGCCTAGAAAATTATAAATTGTGATTTTAAAATGCGAGAATCATTCCGGTTTGTGACGACACAATCAATGGGTTCACGCTAGCTGGACTATTAGGCGCAATGCCATTTGAGACAGTAGCTACGTTTTCGTTGCGAGGAACGAAGCTACCGTCTCAGTTGACCTTAGCTGTGGTAAATACGCGGATGTGATCGTCGCGTGGGTGTTGTGAGGCAGGCGGAAGGTTATAAGGCAGGCGGTATGTTGCTTTAACCTTCGAACTATAAGCGGTGCGATTAACTTGGCGAATGTTTTGGTGTGTTGATATCACTCTTTTGAAGCGCCGAACCATTCGGAGCTTGGCAGCCACTTTTACCAGTTTTGGTTTTTGATATGATAAAAGTAGTACACAACAAAGAGATGGGCATGAAATTTATTTTAAAAAAGCATCCAAACCCTAAAAATACAAACACACAAGCAAAAGGAGGAGCCAGCTGTGAGAGGCAGTCACTTACCCACCGTATGGAAAGGAATGAACCTATGACGTAATTAATTAGTCTTGAAATAGAGACAAAGATTTTTGAACATTAGTTTTAACCTCTGCATATCATGGGTAATTTTTGACAAGGCACACCCACGTTCAATTTTTCGGCCGCCCAGTGGCCTCTTACATTGTACTACATTTATACAGAGGCATTGGGGGGGGGGGATTGAGGCTTAATGGCGCGTCGACAACTTGGCATGTGAAGCATTAAATGGCATTGATTACATCTCGTCCAATGTCTAATATTGAGTTCGGAGTAGTATCTGACAAATTTTGCAAGTTATCAGTAAAGTACCCTGATGGTCGATGGATTATTATTATTTGGGAAAACTGCAACCGGAAAGGGACGAGAAGGTAGGAGACATAGCTGGACGATTCTTACAGTATGGCCTAGTGACCATTCTTACTTCATTTCTGTAAAGAATCTTCTAATGGCTTCGGAAATGCCAGACACATAAGGAATAGAAGTCCTATGGATTTATCCATTTTTGCTGGGTTGATTCTGATGACGCGCAGAATCCATTCTTTTTACTTTCATGGACATGTTGCAGACCCGCTGAAGTGCTAATTCGTATTAAATTGTTTGGCCCTATTGGGTGGGTTTGAGAAAAAAAAACCTTTTTCTGAAATATTACGTGCCTGCGTGTCATTATGCTTTAGTTCGGCTGTGAACTGAAGGGAACTGTGCAATTTGTTCAAAGAATCCTGATCTTGATGTTACGTCAGCCGCTTTCTGCAGCTAGGCAATTTCCTGAAGCAACTTACCTGAACCAATAGTTTATACGATCAATGTGGGTACTTCCATTAGCACTTGCCCCAAACGCTTTTTTCAGGAAAGGTTGTTCAGTTATCATTTTCTCAAACACTTTCAGACGGACTTGTCACCAAAAGTTAAGATATTTAACTTGGTATGGATTTCTATCATTTACAGGCAGTAAAACTTACTATTTCCTGGGTTGTCCCCAGTATTGTAAATATGAACTTCGAAAATATAAAAGTTTTTCTCAAGATCAACCCGCCACCATGGGAATTTCGTGTCACCTGCAAAGATGAAAACATACCAGACTTTGTTAGTTATAGAAGAGCAAAATTGACATCGGTATTTTCATGGTAGGAACAGTTAATTTCTAGGTAACACACTGAAATAACGGCCCAGTGGTTCAGACTACATAACTGAACGAGTTTATTATATTTCAGTAATTTTTTTTTACCAAAGATTTCATCAGTCTTGATGGCGAGCGTAAACTTTGTAATATAAAATTAATATTTGTAGTATATAAATAATGATGCCAATATGTATAGCGTAATTCGTAGCTCCTCTAGTGAAAAGTTGGGTGATGACTTATACATAACATGTCGTTAGGCCAACCACTTTAAAAAGGACTTTTATTCTGTTTACATAACCTTTTCGTGAACTAAACAATTAAGTTTTAAATAAATATGGATGCAAACCTATTTACGTTGCCATGTCAGTATGGCTGAGCGGTTAGGACTCCAGCCTTTGATTTCAAAGGTCCTGGGTTCGATTCAGTCTGACATTTAATTCAAAAAGGCAACGTAAATAGGTTTGGATCCGTATTTATTTAACACTTATCGAGCCCAATTGGCTTTCTGTCCCGTTTAAAACAATTAAGTTCCAAGTACTGTACTGCTTACTAGACGTACACTACATTAAAAACCCTGGTAGTGGGCCACTACTGTAGTGTTCCATTCCACTACTGGTAGTGTTCTATTCCACTACTGGTAGTGTTCTATTCCACTACTGGTAGTGTTCCAGATAGGAGCTGTTTTTTTAAGTCCGTTGTAGCCTATACAAACTTCAGTGAATCAGTTCTCTCTCGATCCTCCTGTATGCAGCTCAAGTCCCTAAAACTTTTCTGTTCTCTGCTCTCGCCACTCGGGTTCTCAGGGAATCCTCGTGTAACCTTAATTTCGCCGATGGACGTAGAATTTTTGTTTTCTTGCATCATCGTACATCCTTGTGTGGAAGGGGCTTAGTAGAGGAACTGTGACGTAAAATAAACTATACTGTGTTGACCTCACAATCTGGTCCTTGATTCTTTAACGAGGGAAGGATGTTGAATTTTTAAAATACGATGTGGCATTAAGTAACAAAGACTGTACAAGTACTCTTTTCGACGAAAGTCGCCATTACCTTTGAAGAAAACTCAAACCATCCTTATTTTTATTGAGTGAAAATAAATTTCAAGGGGCCATACGCCATCTGAAGCAAACTACTTGAGTAGATAAATCGACTCAATTTAACGTTGGTAGACCTTTTTGAAGGAGGCGCCAGTTAGGGAGGGGAAAGCCTGAGGGTTCATTCCGGGAAACCGACACACGTCAATAATAGAACCGATATTCGGTAGAGATGCCTGATAGTCTCGCTCACTACCCTGGTCGACACAGACTGACAGGAACTTCGTCAACAACCAGATCTGATTTTACGGGGAACTAGGTTGAGCTGTGCCATTGTTCAGCCACAGTGAACACGATAGATGTGTGTAAAGCCACAAGCCCAATCACGTTAAGGTAATCGGCTAGTCATCTGATACATAGAAGGATACCAGCGGAGAAAGCTCACTGATCTCGAAACCTGAACCAAATCGTAAGGCCTAGTATGAAAAACGAGATTTCATTATAAGTATTGAGGTGATGATGATTACCAGATAGCCACCTTTCCGTCGCCCTTACAGTTAAAACTGCATGGTTACCGAAACCAAAATTTCTATGCGTGAAGCTATGACTGACCTTAGATTAAAATGGTTGGTTTTATGGCTTTTGTTTAAGGGATTAAGAAAATTTGGGGTCTCAATATCCGAACGGAATAATAGGCAATGGTGTGGAACGTTTACTTAGTGTGTTGTTTAAAATTGCCTATGTCTTGCAGCAAATTTACGCCCAAAGAATTTTGAATAATATTTCGAAAAGATTTTTTCATCGAATTGAACCATCGTTAAAAAAAATGAAACCTAGCTCTGTTGTGTTTCCTACTATCGACGTTGAACCAAAGTAACGTAATCTTCAAAGAATCGAAATAGACGTGTACTCCAGGCTTTCAACGTTGCACTAAAGAATAACATACTCTTTAAAGAATCAGAATAGATTTGTTAGGCTCCCATCGTTCGACATAGCACTGAAGGATA
>JAHWFP010226687.1:0-13491 GCA_023313725.1 Lithobius niger
GGATGAGACACGTTTCATCCTCTGTAGGGAGAAATTACTGTACGGTCAGTGACTGTGTGAGAGTATTTCCCGTGACAGCTGCCCAGTCAAGGTGTTGAGCTTGTTGCGGCCGCTGGATAAGAAATCCGCTGCATCTTGGGTATTTTCTGCGGGTGGGGTTGTCCTGAGGGATGTTCGGAAGGCAGAGGAGTTTAATCACAACTTTTCCGCCATGTACGAGTCTTTGTTGGGTCCCAGGCCTGGCCCTTGGTCATGACGAGGAGGTGACAGCTTGTTGGCCACACGACTCGACAGCCCATTGGAGGGTTTGTGGTGCCTCAGGGCAGGTAGTGTGTCTTATTGGTAGTTAGTTGATCTCAGTGCAGAGGCTCGCCTTGACCTCCTTGCCTTACTTCGGACAAGATTTGAGGGAACCCCGATTCCAGATGCCTGGTTGTTTTCAATCCTGACCTCGATTTTTGGGTAGGGAGAAGCTCCGTTCTTCATGGTTAGTTACAGGCCCATCGCCCTACTCTCGTGTGTCAGGAAGATGTATGAGCGTATGTTGGCAAGACGTTTGGAATCACATTTATAGAGTGGTAATTGGCTGTTTGGCAGGCAGTTTGGCTTTAGTAAGTACAGGGGTGCTCAGGATGCTGTCCTTTTTCTAGAGTCGAGCATCAGGAAAGCTTGGGCGGATGGTTGTGCTGTCAAGGCGGTACGTTTAGATATCAAAGCTGCTTATGACATGGTCGACCTGAGCTGGTGGATTTGTCTGTACGAAGTATGGCTACCGCTGAACGGCTTGTCAGGGCCATTCTGTGTCTTCTTCGAAATCAGAGTTATGCCACCAGAGTGGATGGTTATTGGTCAGCCATTAACCACGCAGACCGTGGTCTTCCCCAGGGAAGCTGTATAAGTCCTTTGCTGTTCGCGTTAGCCATCAATGAGGTCCTGATTGAGCTTACTCTCATTGCCAATGTGGTGGCGCACACTGAAGATGTTGCTATGTGGGTGGTCGGGCGGAATTTGCCTTTCCCTTCTTGCAGAATTGGAGTCAGTTGTTATGCGAGGGCAGGGTCTCTTGGCTATCAGAGGCTTGATATTGTCACAAAATATGACAGAGCTGGTATTTTCTCCTAGGGACCCGTTTGTGCCTGTGACTATGCATGTTGGCTCTGTTGTGGTAACTGCCACCCAGAGTGTCCATTACCTAGGTGTCCGCTTGGATGACAGTTGACATGGTCTAAGAAGGTTGATGTTGTCCGAGAGACCTTAGTCTCCAGGCACACGTTATTCACGGCCCTCTCTTCCAATAAGCTTCTGGCTAGGAAGGTTGTCTTATCATCCTTTTATAGGGTGTGTATTAGGTCTGCAGCTGATTTTCATCTGCCGTTTCTAGCCACGAGTGTGAGGGCATCTAAAAGGGTTCAAGTTGTAGTTAACGCTTGTCTGCACACGGTCACTGAATGTTTGCCTTCACACCGGTACTGGCGTTGTTGGTGGAAGCAGGGGAGCAGCCAGTCCGTATAAGGCTGAAACAGCTTCTGGACGCCATTTGCCGTCGGACTGTGGCTGGGGGGGGGGGGGGATGAGGATCCCCTTGTAAAGATTCTTTGTGATTATGGCCAGTTAGGCCCGATTGCAAGGCAGACTTGCGCTCGTTGGGTCTGGGTACCACCATGCTTGAAGGACTTTTGGTTGCTAGTGGTAGTGCATACGGAGTGTCCCTGGGCTTAGTGTAGTGAGCTAATGGATGTGTTTAACTTGGAGAGTTGGTCTGCTGACGGTGGCACGGGGAGTGAGGTTCGCATCTTTTGCGATGCCTCCTTTTGCCGGGACACTTGGTCTGGTGGTATTGGGCTGTTCGTGCAAGATTTTAAGCTCTGTTACTCGCGGATACTTAACTTCGTCCCATCGAGTTTTGTGAGGGCGCTTGTTGCGCTGTCTGTGGCCCTTGATATCGGGCCTTGGCCTCAGGATTCCTCGCCTTAGGGTTTTCTCTGACTCAATGGCGGGGATTATATTCCTGCAACAGTCCTTCCGGTCGTCGGGGGGTGTATCACCCGCTTGCACTTGAGATTGAGGTTAAGCTCCATCGGGTGAAACATGAGGGTTATGCTGTAAGGATCATAGTGACATCCATAGCAATGAGATGGCTGATGCCCTTGCTAAGGCTGGCGGTCAGAATGTTGTAGGTTTACTGTGGCCCATAGGGATCTGCATACAGTTCTTCGAATGCTCTCCACAGTCAGTGGCAGAGGGAGTAGGACGGTAGAGTGAAGGGCAGGCACATCCATGCTTTGCATTCGTTTGTCTCACCCCTGTAACCCTCGGTCATCTCTCCAGGCGTGATGCTGGGCTCTTGTCCCGGTTGAAGGCGGGACACGCGCTCCTCAATGCACACATGTGTCGGTTGGGTTGGAGGACATCTCTGTGTGGTTGTGGTTAGGCAGCTGAAACGGTTGTCCACTTTTTGTTGGAGTGTAGACGTTGAGTGAGGCTTAGGCGGATTGCACTGAGGTGTTGTGGTGACCTCGATGAGGTTTTGGGTGTCCTGCACACTGCTGGGAGCGCTGGGAACAATTTCCGGGCAGTCCTATGTTTTTGCGATGCCACTAGACATTTTCTTTTGTAGGTGCAGGGTTGGTGCTGTTGTGTTTAGCTTTAAATTTAGTTTAAGTTAGGTTAAGTGATTAGATGGAGTATGTAGCATCCAGGCTTGTAGGCTCTGGTAATTTTTTTTAAATTCTATTTGAGCTTACAGGCCTATTACACCTGCTCAATCTAACCTACCTAACCTACTTAAAACTTACACTTTCAACTACTGTCAGTACACCAAGTGGCCCAATTCAACCTTCAAACAATGAAACGTTATACAATTTCTACCACCAACAAAGGTATTGGGAACAAAAGGGAACCCCACAGGTCTAAGTGAAACGTTGTGTTACCTTATAAAACCCTAATGTCCTGCGCAGGGGGCCTACACCTAGCACCGAGTGTGGGAGATGCTGAATGTGTCCAGTTCGAAGTCTGGAGAGCATGCCCCCATCACGAAGGGAGAAACTGTCAAGAGTCCTAGGGGTAGGCCGTAGATTGGTGCAATTCATACAACCACCTGCCCACTGGACTGGCAGACCACTCTGCAGCCCACTCACGTTCAACAATCCTCGTAACCACTGGCCGCAAATCTCTGAGACCAATGGAAAGACCAATCATACCCCCGTCATCATCCGAGCCCTGCCTAGTGAGACTGTCTGCCAGCTCATTACCAAATCAGCCCGAGTGGCCCACCGTCCACTCAATGACGACTGATATGCTGTGCTGGCAAAGGATAAGAAGCTTCCACCCCATCTCGAAAGCAACTGGGTGGGAGCATTGTAGAGACTGGAACCAATGCCTCTGAAAGCCCATACTTGCCAACGAGTCTGTGAGTACGCAGAACTCAGGCACCTGCATATCTTAACCAATGTCCAGTGCCACAGAAATAGTGGCAAGTTGCCCCATGAAGACTGAAGGGAGCGGGTGAAAAGAGAAGCGGTATTCCAGCCTCCAACACGGAAATTAGACACCACCCCCTTCCACGAAAACGAGGAGTCACAGAACACCTGCACAGCCAAGTGACCAGTCCTACCACTTTCCAACTGCACAGAAGCCATCGCCGCTGGACGCCACAGCCACGGGGCCGGTGGATGGACACAAACTGGGTCTGGAAAGCAACCCATTTCGTCCAGCAGAAGGAGAAGGGCCCTTTGGCCCGGTGCATCCAGCAAATCAATAAATACAGATGAATAAATAATATGAATAAATAAATAAACAAAACATAACACGTGCACGAAGAATGAAAAGCTACGATAAACGTGATTGTTGTGGCCTTTTCCTTTTCTAATTGCCTTCCCTGGGTGACCAGGAGTGTTACAAGGCTGCACACTGGCCACTCCTTTGCTCCTGCACATATGTCACGATTGGGGTGGGCACAATGCATCACATGCAGGTGTGGAGAAGAATGGTCGGCACAAAGAAGCGCGAAATATAATATCACACTGGGTTATGGACAGCGATGCATTGCCGGGGAGCATATTGGGTACGGGGATGTGATTACCCCATTGCAGCGTTGGAAGGTGCTAGCATCTTTTGCCCGTGCTACGGGTACGGCTGAGAACCCATCTCTTGCATCTGGGCATAGCTGAGTAGGGCTAGTGGGTGAAAACGCAGCAGATGTGCCTTTGCTTAGAGCTTTCATTGGTATGATATGTACATAATGGTCTGTTGATGGTGTTGTAGATAGTGTAGTTGATGGTGTGTTGTCGGTTAGATTTTGTAGTTATAGTGGGCGCATGGCCACGGGCCAAGGCCCCAATAAACCATAATTGAATTGAATTTTCTAATTGATTGTTTCCTAATTAATAAACAAAAACGGACAACAAACGGCAGCGTTTTACCTAGGGACCCAGGGTATCTCGTGCTCTCTTGTTCCCCGGCTGGCCGGTTGCAGTGTGAAGTGTATAGACAGATTGTAACTTTAGGTCTTTAGTCTTAAGTAGTTTTAAGTAGTTTTAGAGAGAGCTCATGGTGTTTTAGGCCGTTACGCTCTGTAAATAAAATAAAAAAAAAAAAAAAAAAAAAAAAAACGGAACGTTAAATGTTTAGAGTAAGGGTCTAAAAGTCAAAACCTAGAAGGAACACGGACAAGGTTTGACGGTAAGGGTCTAAGTGTAAAATTTTATAAGAGGCTGGTAAGCATTAAACCCTTACTACCCGGTGATTAGCTTATAGTTCTGCTCTATTCGGACAAAAAGTGTGTATGAACGATTGTAGCAGGTTTTCTTTGTTCTTAGAATATTGTTATGGAACTTTAAGAACATAATTTTCTTGTGAAGTTTAGCATTTTGTGTCTTTTGATGCTTTAGAATTTTTTTATTATATTTTTCGTAGATTTACGGTAGAGGATAACCAGTAATGCTCTCTGCTGCGAATACCCTGCAATGTTACTAAATCGAAAAATAATTTTCAACATACAGTAAAGCAGTAAACCTATACCATACTACCACTGGATCATCACATGGGAGGATTTCCAGGTTTTCGCGAAAATGTATATATTTCTGACCACCAGGTAGTAAGGGTCTAATGCTTACCAGCCTGTTACAAAATTTTACACTTAGACCCTTACCGTCAAACCTTGTCCGTGTTCCTTCTAGGTTTTGACTTTTAAACCCTTACTCTAAACATTTAACGTTCCGTTTTTGTTTATTAATTCGTGTTACTTTTAGAATTGCAGCTAAACTGTAAAACTGAGAGTTTAACACAGAGACCCAAGGCTGACTCTTACTGACACTGGCTATCGCCATTGTTAACAATAGAAACAAATCCTTTAATCTTCAGTCTTGCAGCTGGCGTTTGCTAATTAGCATTGTTGCATAATAACAATGTTTAAAACAATGTAAAACAATCAATCTGGTCGTTTAGAGCTCCATAACCCCTGAACCACTTGACCAATTATAAAATGCCTTATGGAAAGGGCACATCTACAGAGCAATACCTGTAAAATGAGCTAAGAACCGGCTTCATAGGACAAATGGTTTGACCTGTAGAGAGGACAGACGAAAGGTACATCCCCAGAACAAGAGCAAGAAGTTGTCTATTTGGCCCCACTCTGTATCTCGTGTTTGGCTCGCTCGAATTTCACAATTTTTGGACTGCAGACAGGCCTTGACTAGTCAAGGCTAGATTCCAAATTTGGTTTAAAAATGTTTACTTTTGACGGAGTTATAAGCTCTCAAAGTTGAAAGTTTAACACAGAGATCCTAGGTCGACCCTTACTAACACTGGCTATCGCCAGTGTTAATTAGTCGCCCTTTCTTTTCGCCCAGAATTATTATTAGAAAACGAAAACGAACTCGTTCGGTGTTTAAGGTAAGGTTTAACTGATCCAAAGTCAAAACAGCAAAGGAACACAAATAAATTTTCCTGTAAGGTTTCACATACCGCAGTATTCCCGTACTGTTTAGTCCACGTGAAACCTTACTGCTGTATTCAGATGTTTTTATAGTTTTTATTTTAGAACACCATGGGTTAGATTGGTGCATTCTACTTGGCTAAACGACATTGCTGAAAAATCGTAAAAACCAATCTTATTAATGTGATTAGTACAGACCTACAGATTAAGTAATTCAGGATTCGTGCGACTCCTTGAAAACCTGGCAATGTCGTTGAAAACAAAAATGAAATACCAGTCCTGAAATCTTGAATCTTAAATCTTGATAAATGGTGTATATGTCATCAAGAGGAAGAAGGAAAAGTAGACTACTTGACTTGAAGAATGCTGAAAAATTTAGCCCCGATAGTAGGCGAGTGTGAGCCTATATTACACATTATATTATTCTTACAACAATTTGAGAGTTGGGCTATGGTTTAATTTTATTTGCGTTACTAATGGCTGAAGACAACAGTAAGGTTTTATGTGGACTAAACAGTACAGGAATACTGCGGTATATAAAACCTTACAGGAAAGTTTATTTGTGTTCCTTTGCTGTTTTGATTTCGGATCAGTTAAACCTTACTTTCCACACCAAACGAGTTCGTTTTTGTTATCTAATTCGTGACACTTTGACATACCAAGTTGGTTTTCTGTACTCTTTGCAAACGACTGAATTTCACTCGTTCATTCAGTGTAAGTCTTTCTTTTGGAAGTTGGTTTGTCCGCAGCTCTCTTCAGCGGCTTACCTTTCCTTTATTTGTAACTTGCATCGTACCCGGCTTCCCCGGGTTTTGTTTCGGCCGTGGTTAGTTTTGGCCTGTGGTTGTTACCCAGTTTATGGTCGTTGTTGCCTGAACATTGACTGCGACAGGTAATTTTTCTTCCTGTAAGTTTCCCTTTCTCTCCCATCTTCTCCCTATCCTTTCCTCCCTTTCTCTCCCATCTTCTCCCTATCCTTTCCTCCCTTTCTATCCTCTTACCCACCCCTCTCCTTCCCTTCCTCCCCTTTGTCACACGTAGTTAACAGGCCATTTTTGTTCCTGGAATCATCCCCTTTTCCTCCCGTCTTCTACCTCCTGTCCCTACGTTTTTGTCAGTTCAGTTAATGCGTAATCATATGGTTTATGGTAAAAGGCTTCCCCCCAACACCCACCGAATCTCTTTCTTTTCTAAGTGTCACACACAATGGTATTCCTTGCTCTGCCTCTTGCCCCCGCCTCCTCTCAGTTTGTCGATTTGGCTTGAACGATCCGTACCCTGTGAAAAATAACAGTTACTGTCCTTCGTGCATGACCTCATTTAAGACTTGCCGCTGACAAAACTGCGCAAAGCAAAGTCGAGACAACAATGTGCCAATTTCACCTATTCAAGACAACAACGTACCAGTTTCAGTTTGTGGCCAAAGAATTGACACGGTCGCCCGTTTTCATTGTATGGGTGCCGTTGTTTTGTAGGGTTTTGTTTGGCCCGTGGTTGTTTCCCAGTTTACTGTCGGTGTGGCCTAAATGTTGATACTCCCCTTTTCCTCCCATCCTGTGCGTGCCCTCTCCCCTACTGCTTTCCTCCTATCCTACCCAAAAAACTTACCTTGTATGATTCAGTTAATGCGTAATCATATGCTTAATGGTAACATATACCTACCCCTCACCACCATTACAATCTTTTTTTTTTTTCTAAAGAGCAGGGCTATAACAGACGCACTGCCACGCACGCGGGTATTTGCCGTTCAGGCCATCTTCCCCATTCCCAGTATATCGCTTTGGCTTGAGCAATTCGGACCGTGTGAAAAGTAACTGTTCTTCGTGCATGACGTCATTTAAGACTTGCCTCTGAAATGACTATGCAGAGCAAATTGTTAGCCGAGGCAACAATTTGCCAATTTCAACTTCTTTTCAAGGCAACAACGTACCAACCAGTTCAGCTTCTAGCCTAAGAATTGACACACTCGCTAGTTTTCATTGCAGGGGTCCCCCTTTTTCGGAGGTTGTTTTCGTTTCTGCTATGAGGCTTTGGTTTATAATGTAAGATATAGGACCGCAAGCCAAATGTGGGGAAACGGACATTTTAGCTTTAAGTGAAATGAAACCATTATGTAAATCAATTCCTAATAAGAATAATGCTTCCTCTTCACGTTTCCTGAAAGTGCGGGTGAATTGTTGGCTCACTAGCATTATTAGTATTTTATTAATCTTCAGCAGGAGTGGTTAACACTCGTTAAACCCTATAAAACCCTTTGAACCTTCAGAAAATCCCTTTTGAATCTTCGGTGTATGCCTTTCGTCCGGCGTTTGCCGATTGGCATTGTTGCAAAAAAAAAACAATTTAAAACAATGTAAAACAATAAAAGGGATCGTTCAGGGCCCCATAACTCCGGAACGGGACGACCAATTGAAATTTCTATTTCTATAAAGGGCACATCTCCGGAAGTAGATCTTTCAAATGAACTAAGAACCAGCTTTCTACGACAAATGGTTTAGTCTGTAGATAACATTGTGTAAACGTGTCCAAAGTCCATCATCATCCTCCTCACCGTGTACGACAAAAATAAAACTCAGGATTCCAGCTTAAGTCCAGCTCTCCAATGTGATAAATCGGAAATTAATAAAAGTTGGGACACGTGTTGGCCAAGTCCCACAAAGCTCATATACCAAATTTCAGTGGAAGATGTTGAAAGACGGCAGAGAAATTTAGCATCAAAATTTCAGCTTTAACATGGGAGACCGAGGTCATGCCTTAATTTGTAAAATGGATATGCTAATGCTTCCTCTTCAAGTTTCCTCAAGTGCGGTTGAATAATTGTTGGCTCACTAGCATTATTAGCATTTCTTTATTGTTCGGCCTATGCCTTACGGCTGGCGTTTGCTGATTGGCATTGTTCCTTAATTACTGTTGCAGACATAGGGCATTAGGGCTTCGGGCAGATGACCAGGAGTGGTTAACGCTCGTTAAACCCTTTGATGTTTAAAACAATTTAAAATAATCAAACTGATCTTTCAGTGTCCCGTAACTCCGGAATAGCTCGAGCAATTGAAAAGGTGATGTCTTTGAGGATGAAGGACAACAAAATTTCTGGCTTATATGATGTTTCATATTTTAAGTATGCAGTAGTTTTTTTCTGAAACGGTGGCAACCCAAGAAGAAGAACAACAACAACAACAATGCGAACGGTTGTACAATTTACGTTTGGCTTCCTACTGTTATACTATTGCACAGAATTGCATAATTTGTGGTACAAATATACCATTCATACTGACCTATTTGGTGAAGTTTGGTCGAAAAATATTGAATTGGAACGGAGATATTGATATTTTTAGTTTTGCTAGTTTTGCTGAGTGAAAACTTTAATCATGTAGATACTCGCTGAGTGCATGGTAATATCATACCAAGACCCAAAATTGGCAAAAAGGACCGCCAATTCCGAATGGTTCGGCCCTTCAAAGGAGTGACATAAACACGCCAAGCAATCACCAAATTAATCGCACCGACTAATAGTTCAAAGGTTAAATGAAAACTAGAACATTGCTACTTTCGGCAGCAATGTTCAAGTTTTCATTTAATATCCAAAGTGCTATTTGGTGTGATTAACTTGGCGAATGTTTTGGTGTGTTGATATCACTCCTTTGAAGGGCCGAACCATTCGGAACTTGGCGGCCCCTTGTACCAGTTCTGGTTTTTGATATGATATCACTCCTTTTTTTTAAATTGTGTATTGACTTAAGTCCATACCGTGCAGATGAGTAATAAAGTGCCACGTCAACAAGAAATTGGTTTTCAACAATTTGCTACTACCTTTTGCCTATAGGCCGAACATTCTCAACTTAGTCACCTCTTTATTGGATTTTGGTTTCATTTTAATTTTGTTGTAATTTGTTGTATTTAGTTAGTTTTGGTGTGTTGATATCACTCCTTTGAAGGGCCGAACCACTCTCAACTTGGTGGCCTCCTTACCAGTTTTTGGCTTTGTTTATTTTGCTTTGTTTTTACACTTAGTTTATTTTTCGTGAATCGGACGTGAATACAATTTCTTTGCAACGTTGTTTAGATTTATCGTGATACACTAGTGTGTGCCTAAGCACACGTTGTCATTGTCAGAACTTTGGCCGTCCAATGAGAGACGATGCCGACAATACTAACAATGGTTATAACAATATTTTCGTACTTACGCGCCCTCCAATGTCATCCCCGTAATGCCCTAGGCACCAAACCAAAAAAGGCACGCAGTTCGCATTGTACTGCACCCATTCGTCCAATTTCATAGCTGGAAGCCTTCCCGTTATCTCGGTATCGATTAATAAACACCTTATGGAAATTAACATGGGGATGAGCGGACTAGCTAGCTAGTAACACATTTGCAACGTTATAGAGGGTCATATTTTGCATTGAAAGCCGCTTAGCTGACATTCCTACACAAGTTAATTTTTGTCAAGTGGGTCATTGCGCTCTATTTTACCACCATTTAATCTCTTGTGCCGCATTATTATTTTTTCCCAAGTACCTGAAATGTGCCCAACTATGCTTCAGGATATTGGACATTTAAGCCAGTGGTTCCCAACCTTTCCTACAGTATTCCTCCCCATTCGGACTAGCAGGCAATTGCGCCCCCCTCCCCCCCCAAAAAAAAATAGCTGTGCAATTTTTTTTTCACGATGAGGGAGTGTTGCCACATGAGAACGAAAATGTCTAGAATGTTGACTAAAATGGCTGTAGAATGCAAGAAAAATCTGTAGATATTTAAAAATAAAAATTTCGTTTTCCTCATACAATTTAACTTCTTTTATAATGCAGTTAAAAATAAAAATAAATCGCCATTGCTGTTTCGGGCGCTTTTATACAACGACTCGCTTTTGCATTCTCGAAGCTAGAAAATCATCTGAAATTCCAATGTGGCGGCGATTTTAGCTCTGCCGTCTCACAACGAAAACAGTCAATAATGTGAGTTCAGAAGTGACTGGAAGGTTTCGTCAGAAGGAATTCTTTTTTCTTATTGTCACTGATTATAAGATTGTAGGTCTTATAAGTCCAGGTCGCCGTAGTTACCATGGCAACGACGCCTTTCCATCGCGATTAAATTCTATAAGCGAGAATTCATTGCATAAATGCGCCCGTGTAGTATGGCTCCGGCAGCGGCTCGCGCCTCCAAGGGAGGCCCGCCTCACCGGTTGGGAAACGTGGATTTAAGCTATGGCGTCGCGCTACAATGGTTTATTTCCTCCACAATTGAATTGATGTCATGTTAGTTCCCTAACTATAATCCGTACGCGATTTGTAAACTGGGCGTGGCTTAAAAAAAATATCGATTGTCCACTCCAGTACAACACCACGACTAGCATCATGGGTAAAAAAAACCGCCAGTTCAACAGTCACAAAATGGCGTCTATTAACGTGTCTTCAATCGGGAAAAGAGGTAAAATGATTCACAGGCCCACAGCCAACTAGGGAAATTATTTGGAATGTCTATTGTTATCTGCGAAGCAAGGAACCAACAAAGAGCAAGAACGCCGTTTCCCAAGAAACGTCAGATGCAACAAAGGTTTCTTTCAGTTGTGTTTTCAAATAGTTAACGAAGGCGCGCAACTACACGCCGAAACAAGTGCCACTCCAGCCGCAGCAGAGGCTTCAGTTCCGCGGTTCATAACGGTAGCGAAATAACGGCCAAAGGCGCCAACGGTAACAAGCTTGTACGACTTTCAACTGTCTGCTGCTCGAACAGCAGTAACTGAAATTCACCGAGACGGTAATTATCCAAATCTTGATTATGTTCTGGCCAAGTTCAAATCGAAGATTGGATTTAAAGATGGGAGAACTTCCGTGGCATTTAACCATGAAAAAGAAACTTGGGATGAAATACGGAAAATGCAACAACAGAAATTTTAAATAAAAGCGTCCATTTAAGAAGTGTACATTTAAGAAGTAATCCGTCTCATTTACAGTATTTATTTATTTCGATAAAACTAGGGTGAATGAGCGTCACGGGCGCGAACGCCAATGGCAGCTAAAGAAAAGGCGCACCGGACTCACAGCTGACAACACAAATGACGGCTTGGTTGGACGCCTTATTCCGATCGGAAAGGGCCGAAGACTCATTTCGCTACACACCGGCAGCCAGGATTATGAGGCGCCGTTTGGGACTTAATGCGCAGTCCATTCGTAAAGATATTTTTCAAACTGTAAATATATTTTCCAATCCATAAATATATTTCTCAAACTGTAAATATATTTTCCAATCCATAAATATATTTCTCAAACTGTAAATATATTTTATCAAACCGCACCTATAAATTTCATCCGTAAGTATATTTTTTTTACCTTACATTTAATTTTTCATTCGTAAATATATTTTTAAAACTATAAATATAAATTGCCAGACCAACCTTACTTACTTATAATTTCGTCCATAAGTATATTTTTCAAACCGTAAATATATTTTTCAAACCGTAAATATATTTTTCAAACTGTAAATATAAATTTCCAAACCAACCGTACGTATAATTTTTATCCTTAAATATATTTTTTTGTTCCGTGCGGAACCAGTTTACCCCTACACCGGAAAGCTACCTCACTTGGCGGCTTTAGCCCGCTTTGACGAGAGACGTCCAAGCCAATGGTCTAATCAGGGTACCTGGTAACGTTATAATGGGCGCGGTGGACTTATTGAGTTATAAATTATACAGTACATACGATTGGACGTTTCAAATGCTTGCGGTGGATGATGTGGACGCTGCAGTGGCAGCGATCCTAAAGTCCCGGCAGTAAAAATAGTTAAGACTTACTGTACTAATTACTAAAAGCGCAACCAAGATCCAATTTTTTATAGTCCCGGTGCCAAGTCCCAGCTGCAATTCTCATTAGTAAGTCTTACCTATTTTATTGTCAGGACTCTAATATTTAGGACTTGGGTCCCGGCACCGAGACTAGAGCATTTCAAGAATGGGTTCCAGCCGCAATTCTCATTAGTAAGCCTTGGTTAGTTTCTACTGTACAGACCCCAATATTGGGGACTTGGGTCCCGGCACCAGGAGTTGAGTTTTTACAATGGATCCCGGTTGCACTTTTAATAACCCGCCCGTGGTCGTCGTTATTAAAGTTTACTCAATCAATGATGGTCTGGTGCGAAACAGGTTCCGCACTGAACAAAAAAATATATTTAAGGATAAAAATTAGACGTACAGTTGGTTTGGAAATTTATATTTACAGTTTGAAAAATATTTTTATGGATGAAATTATAATTGGTCTGGCAATTTATATGTACGGTTTGAAAAATATATTCGCGAATGAAAAATTATATTTACGGTTAAAAATATACTTACGGATGAAAAATTAAATGTACGGTAAAAAATATATTTACGGATGAAACTTGTACGTGCGGTTTGGTAAAATATATTTACAGTTTGAGAAATATATTTACGGATTGGAAAAATATAGTTACAGTTTGAGAAATATATTTACGAATGGACCTTGCATTAAGTCCCAAACGGCGCCTCATACAGGATGGTTGTGTTAAAGATGGCATGCTTCTTTTCCGAACTGGATCCTCC
>JAHWFP010226688.1:105-22804 GCA_023313725.1 Lithobius niger
TGCTCCTTTTTATGGTTCCAGATATGCTCCTTTTTATGGTTCCAGATGTGCTCCTTTTTATGGTTCCAGATGTGCCCAGGTCAATAGCGAGTTTTGATCACACATCTGCATGGTTTATGGTCCAAGGCTATGACCAGTAAATTGTGCTTTGGAGCTTTGCTAGTGTGAATTTTGAGTGAAATGATACTTTCAAGTTGTCACACTCTTCTGACAATCTGATAGGTTCAGACACATTATTTTCTTCTTAACTTTTTACAGACTCCAACTTTATCAATGTAAATTGTAAAACAATTGACACGAAGCTTGACTGAGCTTGTGTTTCAACTACATTAACATGATTAATTGCAATTAATTAAAAGGTTAGTTCGTTGAAAAAAACGGCTGCAGCAACATGAAATTTCTATGTTTCTGAAACAAATTTCATCACGTTAAATTTCTATTATGTGTCATTGAATTAAATATTGGTATGCCTGCTACTACCAAATTTAGCTTTTTCTTATTCCCTAACTGTTATAGTATTCAACTGCACTTTAGGTTGCACCTAAATAGCTATAAATGGAATTGCTATAATTTCCTGTGAGAAATTTGTAGATAAAAAGTAACAATCTTAAACTAACATAAGTACGGTAAATTATATTTATTCACTTAATAATGCACTGCATTGGCATTGATTGGAATCTCGGATTAGAATTGGAGCTTCGATATGTTAGCTACAGACTACCATGGGATCGTTATTCACACATTGAGGAGTGCGTACCAAGATATAGATGGCATAAGAGGGTTTCAAATTTTTTTACACTTCAAAATTCTACGTAGGCTGAGTGTTACCAGTAAGGGCTCTGTCTTTCACATTACAAATTATTCATGTACCGTGTCATACTTTTCATGCTGAGCTGACTTGTTGAAAATGATCGGTCAGCGTGTTACAGTGAGGCATGAAAGAACCAACAACTTCCGTGTGAAACCTAAAGCATAATGTCAACTGTGAGCATTACCTGGACTAATAGTCGGACAATGTTCATACATCCATGGAGTAAACCGCAGATATATTCTGTTCTATTCCAAGATTACACATTAAAACATCCTTGAAATTGAATTATAAACTAAAACCAAATATTGGATGGCAGTAAGCACTGGTATATTAGCCGTTTCATGGTGCATACCGTTTCATAGTTAATTATTGTATACATGTAAGCTCTGTGCGACCTGAAGGATATAAAAACATTTCGTCCACCTTGTAGTAACTTTGCCTTTGCATAGCTTGGTTTCCATGTAAAAATGCCAGCATCGTGTGTGAAAGTCATGCCAAAACCAACACTGAAGAAAGCAAAACTTCTTGCATTTGAAACTAGTATTGCCGCAGCTGATGATTTCACCTATGCAAAAACTTTTGTTCCGACAGGCAGTGGCAGATTTCAACTGGCTTTCTTTTCTGGCAACAAGTTAACAGTTGTATCTACCTCAAATGCTGGTAAAAACAGACGGCTTATTTATAGCAAGTATAATGTGTATTGTAGAATGATTAAGTAACCATGAGTCACTACGCGTGGTTCCATAGCAGACTGTGGAAGTAATTACTCTCTTCCTTCCCCCCCCAAAAAAAAGTAATCATCGAACTGAGGAGAGTAATGTACTCCACCACTAGCCTGCTAGTGCTTCCATTTTGTAGCACGTTATTTATTTTACTAATTTGTTAATGTTTACCATTGTAAAATATTTCTGAATTAATAACGATAACAGAAATATCCAGGTATGGGTTTTCTTATAGAGCACTGCTGCGATGCGCTGAAACAGAAAGTCATACGAGAGGTACCATTTTTGAACAGCTCTCCAACTTTAAGTGTAAAAAGAATATGTAAAAGACTTACATTTTAACGTGCAAATTTATCCTTTAATTTTTACACGTACTTCTCTTTCTGACATCAAAGTACGGAAAATATAGTTTTACGTTAAGAAGTGATACTGGTTGATGGGGCAAGGAGGCATAACACCATACGAGAGAGTTAAAAAAATCATCATTGGCTTCTCAGAAAACTAATGGACTCAATGCCTTACGATGCAGCATCTTTCAGTTGTTGAAAAAATGGAGGTTCCTCCACCAACCACTTCCTACAGAATCTGGAATGGCTTGCTACTGACGAAATCCGTGTCGAAATTAATCCCCTCCACCTCCGCATGATCATCCTGGATCTGTTACTGTTTCTTGCCTCAGATCGCTAATGACTGCTGGTACACATGCAGCATTTTAACTTTAATTGTGGTACAAATGTTGTTTGCTTGCTAGGGTGTCATTGTGATAAGGCCTTAAGAAGGTTTAGTTTGCAAGCTGACACAACCGTCCTACATTTCTGTACCACTATTTTGGCCTAACAATATTAACTCCTTTCTTTCTTTTGCAGACTACTCCGCCAGAGTACGACCTGAAAAACGTTACAACTCCTGTTGCAATATTTTGGAGTAGCAATGACTACTTAGCTGATCCCGAAGACGTTGCTGATCTAGCATCTAAGCTACCCAATCTAACATTGCAGTACAGAGTACCATACCCCAGGTTTTCCCATATAGACTTCATGTGGGCTATCGACGTGAAGAATTTGGTGTACGATAAACTTATAAGGACAATGAAGAAACTGTGGACTGATTGATTTTCACTACCACGAACTTATTGTTCAAGTCACTTTCTAAGTCACATGAAATATGATATTACAACTGGCAGTATTCAGTACTAGTATTCAGGATATAGTGATCAAGAAATTGAGATACAAAAGTGTGCTTCTAAACATTAGAGCAGTGCTGTAGTTGATCATCTGGTTTCGAACGGTATTACATTAAAAGAACGAAATATGAAACACTGGTGTTCGTGATTAATAGTGCTTTGGAATTGTGTGATGGACACTACGAAAATTGCTAGCACTACGTACCTAAAAACCATTTCTTGAAAACCCCCAGGGAAACATTCAGATTCTTCGTAAAAACTATATGAAAAGTGCAGCAGATGTTTTTTTTAAATATTACTGAATGTAACATAAACAGGGCCAAAATAATTGGCGCATGAGGTTAAAGAGTTTGGACCAGTTTTCTAATAATACGTCTAATTTTTTAACGCTTAGAAATTTGTTTAGGTATGGTATATATGACGGTTTTTTTTGTAATTTTTTTCTGAGTGGAGATGCTATTTATTTCATTTAGTTTTAGATTTAAATTTAGTGCTGAAAATGAACTGAATATTTCACTAAGACATTTTCATGTCAACTGAAACTATTGCTTACCACAGTATGTTACTTTCAAATCATTTTTCATCCATTGTTTGATGCCAAAAATCGTCAAAACTACAAAAATTGAAATAAAGCTTCTCACTAAACAATACATAATCCTTGAAAAAAATATTGTGTTGTCACTGTACAGTTTCTTATGCATATTACCACAAAATATTTATTACTATTGTTTCATTCTACTGTGTATTAAAAAGATAAATTATTATTATTACAGAGTAACAATGGTCACATTTCTCGCTCAAGATTTGTGCATCGCTGTTATGTAAGGCTTGTTTTGATCTGTCTATGTCACGTCTTTTAAAGCCCTGAACAATTGTATATTTGGTGGCCGCTTTATCAGTTTTGGTTTTCGATATTTTTTCTTCGTTTGCGAAGCTTATTATATCACACGCCATGGCTGTTTGCTGTGACGTGTATATCACGTTACTGGGCTAGTCCAATCAGACGGCCAAACAGCCGTTGTTCTCGTTCGTCATTGGCTAACTCATGGTGACGTCACGGCAAACAGCCATTGCGCATGGTTTAGGAAGGCCTGCGCTACACTTAATCGCTATTGTTTGCACTGTTTAAACTTATAGCTTGACCCATCTATGCTGCATGGTGGTTGAGTCCCCCAGTCTTTCTTTCTCACTGTGTTTGGTGTTCTTAGGAAAGTAAATCGTATTTGCGATGTTTATTTGTTTGACTGATCCTTTAATTTTACTAGTCCAAAATACAACCTTGTGTGAACTTCACTCGTCCTACTCCGAGTACTGACATGTGAATATGAACATGTTAGATGTAAGTGTTAACAGGACTTATCCCTCATTCTTCCTCCTCCTCTCCCCTACTTCTCTTTCCCCACCTCCTCTTTCCCCTCCTCATCTTCTCCAACATCTTTCCCCTCCCTTACCACAATCCTTCCATGTTTGTTCAATGGGAAAATGTTGACGGGTCTTTTCCCCTGAAATTTTGGCACAGCCCGAATAAGTTGCACACCTGTGTTTGACTGAATGCAAAAAAAAAAAACATTCACGGAGAACGCCAGCATTCAGCAAGCAAGTAAGCCCCTGCTGGAAGTTAATCACAGAGATTGTTCCCACCAACTTTGAAACAATTCACCTCGGTCCCGTGCACCAAAAAATTGTTGCAAATAATTCTCGATCATTTACTGAGGCACCAACGCTCGCTCATGTGATAGTTGCCGCCCACCTAAAAATTCAACTCCACCCTGTAAGTTAGCATCTGCGAAATAAATGGGACATTCCATCGTATCAGGTTCCCAATTTCGAGGTTTCTCGCGGCCCATACAGAACCTCTAAATTAAGTAACAGTTATTGTAACACGTTTTAAACAATGGCTGGTGTAAATGATTTAGAGGATAGTTTTTATTGATGCTGTCCAAGGAGGTAGTAAATTGTTCAAGGTGGCTTGCTGTCGAAGACGTATTCTAACTTCGAGGAAAGCTGTCCTCTAATTCCCTTATGCCGGCCCATTTTTGCAAAAGTTTTGTAATAACTGATTTATTGCCATACGTAAATCAGTTCCGACATAATTTTTTTAACGATTTGAGGGCATTTTTCATTAGAAGTTGCAACAATCATGATGGTATTTGCAATTACACAATCTTTGTAGTAATAATGGTGTGCTTGCACGCCTTCACAACGTTAGCGTCATTGTTGAAGCATTGTTTCAGTGTTCCAAAGTATCCACTTTTAACTTATTGGAATATTCATGTTGTCGTGCTAACTGATTTAACGTACCACTGTCACCTTCTGTGGGGTGTACCTGCACTCCTGGGTGACTTCCAAATTACAGTTTTAATCGGTTCTTGGTAGGCATCCATTCGTGCTAGGGAGCTGCTGAGAAGAATTTGTTAGCGTGCTATTGTCAGGGGTCGGTCTGACCCCCTGGCTAGTATTCACCTGGATTACCGGTCACTGTCCCAGGGCGCCAATGATTTGTTGGGCACTGTGGATGTCGGGGCTTCCCTTCTCGGGGGTGGGAGGGTTGGCTGGTTTTCCAAATTCGGTTTTGCTGTATCCACTGGCTCCTTGGCTTTGGAGTTGTGCAGCTGACTCTGCTTTGCTGGAGGTTACATTTCCGGGGTGCCTGACTGGGTCTTGCATGCAGGTGTTCAGTGACGCCTCCTTTCAGGAAGTTGGCAGAGGGGTGGGTGTGTGTATCCCTGGCATGCGCCTGGAATACGGCTACTCCCTTGGTTCTCTCCCATCGGCCTTTGTTGGGGAATTAGTTGCTATTTTGGTGGCTTTGGATATCAGCTCCCAGAGTTCTGCATCTCGATGGACTCTCAGGCAGGCATTGGTTTCTTGTTCAGGTGCTTCAGGTCTTTGCAGTGCTCTCACCCGGTCGTATTTAAGATTCGAAGGAAGCTGTTCACATTGCACCAGTGTGGCCAAGATGTTTCTATTGACTGGGTCATGAGGCACTCGGACATCTTTGGGAATGAGATAGCTGATGGCTTCACTAGACGGGGGGCTGATATGAGGTGTAACAGGGTTTTCAGCTTTGTTCTTGGCCCCTGTGAGCCGCGTCCTATGGTGAGGAGGATCTAAAGTTGAAATTAATCCAAAATCAGTCATATAGTCACTGAAAATTTCTTTGAATGTTATAAATGTGGTGGCCGTCCATTAATTTAACAAAAGATACTTGGAATATGCCTCAGCCATGATTAAAACATATACCCATCCAGTGCTTCAACAAATCTGCGTGGACGCATTTGTTTGGTTTCAGAGGGTACTCCCAGCTGTGTTTCGGTCCCAAGGGTTACGCATCTTTATTTTGCTGACAAGCATCACAGTTTTACCTTCTTTTCGATTTGCTCGTCAATCTTTGGCCACCAACATTTGGACCTTGCTAAACCTTTAATTTTGATTATGCCGCAATGACCGCTATGTAAATCCTTTAAGACTTGCTTATGGAACTGTAAGGGCATGATGTTGCGGCTCCCCCAGAATAATGTCTTACATTCCAGCGAGATTTTGTTCCTCCAAACAAAATAAAGCTGTAATTCAGGATCGTCAACCTTTTCAGGCCAACCGCACTTTGTATACCTTAAATCTTTAGCCAGAATAGGCTCTTTACCAGTAGCTTTAGTACGAGTTTCACCACGCACCGGAAGTGACTTAACAACACTCGATAGTGCTTAGTTTTTTCTTTAAATTTTTTACTGCTGGGTTTGGTAAGCACGATAAGCATATAGCCATTAAATTGGTCTTTCCCGGTATATGCTGGAACGTGTAGTCATACCCACTCAGCATTAGCGCCCAGCGTTGCACTCTTGCGGCAGCCGTTTGTGGAATGCCGCTCTTTTCACCAAAAATTCAAGGGTAGAGCTTTTTGGTCAGATTGCATAATAAAGTGTTGTGCATACAGATAGTCATGAAACCTTTTAACCCCCAGTAAACACTCAAGGCTTCGCTGTCAAAATGGGTATATCCTTGTTCTGCAGGTGTAAGCTTACGAGACTCAAAAGCTATGGGACTGTCACATCTATTTGGCACCACATGCACCAGGCAACTAATGATACCGCAGGGACTCGCGTCATACACCAGTTTAAGAGTAAGCTTCGGATTAGTGCACAAGGATTTTGGATTGGACAAATAATTTAACTGTTTCAACTGTTTTGCTACTGACCCCACTCCCATTTAACCTTTGGGCTTAAAAGCCTTCTAACTGGGGTCAGAACTTGTGTAAGATGTGATAGATATTTAGAATACTGATAAATGAAACCCAGAATGTTTTGTAATTCAAAAAAAATTACTTGAATTTGGCATATTTATGATAATTTCAACTACCTCCGGCAGCATGAGGATACCTTCTTGTCGATAATGTGCCCAAAATTTTTAATTTGGCTCTGACAGTTTGCATTTCTTGATCCCAAGGTGCAAGCAAACATTTTGTAGAGCCAAAAGTAAATAATTTAGTGCCTCATCATGTTCCTGCCTCTTGCCCCTAACTAAGATGTTGTCATAAAGGGTTGGCATTTTGGGATGCCATCTGTAAGGCCAATTATCAGGTGCTGGCAAATCCCGGGGTGCTGGCAAACCCAGCAGAACCCTTAACCACTTAAATAGCTTTAATGGCGATTTTATGATTAGAATTTCTTGTGCACTTTCGTCTAGTTCTATTTGTAAAAATGCATCTTTGAGATCAATAAGGCTAAACGTATTACAACCTGCAAATTCACCAGATAGCGCAGCTGCTATAGGAATAGGATAGTGATCTACTTCTAATTGAGGATTGACTGTGGTGCCATAATCACCGATCACCCTAACTTGACCATTAGGTTTGTGCAAACCACAATCGGTGTAGCCCATTCACTCATTGCAACCGGTTCAAGAATTACTAAAGATAAGAGGCGTTTGATCTCATCATTTGCTTTATTTTTTAATGCTAGCGGTGCTGGGCGGATTTTATAATACATGGGCTTTGCAGCGGCTTTAAGCTGTATTTTAGTATTATAGTCTCTGAACTTTCTCAGGCCAGGCTGAAACGGTTCAAGATACTTGACCTCAATTTACTTGGTACTAACAGTAGTTTTAACAGTTTTGCACTGTATTACAAGTTTCAATTTTGTAACTTTACAATGATAAAATTGTGCCAAAGTAACTTTAAATATAGTTATCTAGTCTTTACCCATTAGTGCCGATCGTTCATAGCTGGCAACTAATGTGTCATCGTATTATGCTTGTTTACCCAGTTTAACTTCCACATTAATAATTCCTAACACTTTCTCATTTGTACCATCATACTGTTTCACAGAGTTACCGCACGGTTTGAATGAACAGTTTTGAAAATAATGCTTGTACCAAGAAATAGGAATTATTGTTCCGTCGCAACCCCTATCAGCCTCTAATGTTAGCTGAACATCATTTACCACACAATCAACTGCCTATTTTGCAGTTTTTATGTAATTCGTTACATTTGTCAAATTCATGCTTAGTGTGTTGTTTGTGAAATAATCACTGGATTCATGTTCAGATTCACTTTCACTTTCAGGTTGAGAACTGTCAGATTCAATCTCGCGCTGTAATTTATTTACCTTCTTGTAACTGTATTTGTGTTTAGATTTCTTGTGAGTCGTTGGCTTGACAAAGATATTCTCGGGCACTGACACCTGGTTCTTTTCGTCACGAGATTTTTTGTGACACACAGCTTTTAAGTGACCTTTTTCATGGCAACGTCTGAAAGAATAATCCTTAAACTTGTACTGCAAGCGGATATGTCCGGAATTTCTGCAGCAATAGCACTGGATATCAGCACTCGGTTTTGTTATAAAACTTGAACCTTTCTGTTTTTGCTTTTAAACAAAATTTGTTGCTACTGTTTCGCTCTATGTAATCTCTAACTGACTGACTTCCACCGCTTCAAGTTAGAATGCTAGTTCGGTGGTTTCTTTTAATGCTAAGGCAAAGCAAGGCTTAAGCAATTCACTTTGTATAGTTTCGGAACGAACACCCCCGACTAGTCTATCACAAAACATTTCTTTATCTACTTCTGAGCAGGAATCAAAATCACAGAATTTTGTCATGGTTTTCAAAGCGGCAATGAATTCTCCGATAGTCTCACCTGGTGGTTGATTGCGTCTGAAAAATTGTACACACTGACTCACCACAAGATATATATATATATATATATATATATATATAATAATAAACATTGTTACTTCCCCACATAATAACTCGTACGACTGTTATGTTGAATACGTCGGCTAAATCGACCACCTGGCCTAGTATTTCACACCTGATATTCCAGGAATCAACAGAGAACGGATACCTGAAAACAACTAACAACAATCGCCCACAACAGCATCACCAATATCACAAGTCACTAAGCCAATATCATTACAGACACTAAGCTAGTACAAACATTATCAGCACCATCTGCATAACAGGCGACCTTACTGCAAAAGTACCATACCATGAACGCAGGCTTCAACACCAGCACCAAGATCACACGTACTATGAATAACTCATACGAGCTGATCACTAGCATTCAATAGAAGTTCAAGAGGCACTGGTTCAGAAGGCAATGTATTCTGACAATTAAGTACTGAAACGATAAGCGTATTACGCTTAATCATGTGATAATCTCCTGTTGGATCACAAACAATGGTTACAATAATAATTTTGCAGTTACGTGCCACTTCTGGGCCATGTGCTTCTAGCTGCAACCCCCATTATCGAAAAGGTACTACCTAGGGCCAAAATTGAGATTTGCCAACTTCCCCTAAGAAGCTGTAGTTGTTATACCGAATGAGAAATGAGTCGTGAGTCCTTAGCTGGCTAGCCACTAACCCAAATTCAACATTATTGAGGGCACTTTTAATTTTTCTCCATAAAGGACACGTTCCCATACTTTAATGTTGACTGCATCTTTAATGTTGACTGTGTCTTCATTACTGGACCCAGCACACCTGATTCCAACAATTTGCAAAGATTCCTAACACATGGGAAATTTTCACTATATTTCACTCTAAATCAGCTGTAAGCTTGTTACAATTGAAAGATACTGTCTGCTAGTGAGCCACCTAGGTTTAGGTTATTTTACAGGACGGTAGCCTTCACAGGCTATGTTCCTATCTTACATTGCCCTATACGCTACTTTACACTCTACACATACAGTACACATTATACAATATTACAGTATACGTTGCTATATAGGATGAATAATAACCCTTAACCTCTAGTACCTGCGCCAAAATGTGCTATGGCTTTACAATATGTTGCCATCACTCTTAACCTGGTACTACGACGTTTGTTTGAGACATGCAGACTGACGCTCAACAGGCCCATTACATCTTCGATAGACCTCGAAATTGGCAGCTAGCAATTTTAGAATGGCTTATTTATGTTGTTGATTCAAGCTTTCAGAGCTGAGCTGAATTGTTTTAGAGTGGGCAGCTCCAATCACTACATGTGCACGCATTCACACCTTTGCAAATGAAAAAAAACTGCTAACAATTATTCACCCATGCCAAGTTAGGCAACAAACATCTCACAATTCATTTGTCGAGGCCATAAACATGTGTATCGTAACGCCATAGACATAAAAAAGGTACACGGATTGGTAATAGTTATTGGATTTGAATTTATTCTTACTGAGCCTAAAAGTGACACTGTTACACGCTCACTCTTAACTTCTCAATGAAGGTCTCAGCCATTAAATTGCCTCTCAACACCACATCCCCCAGTCACAAGACCCAGGCCACTGAAGGGCACAAGTCCTACAGCCTGAGAAGCCGCCAGTCATACGAAGGAGAGTGCCCCCAGTGACACATGCACTGAGACCAAAGGACGCCTTTTCTTCCAAAGAACGAACCACATCTGCGTTGAGGTAGCAGTTAAAGTGAACCACCGCTCTTTCTACTGCAGATAACGAAACCTCTGCCAGGACTTCCTGCAGTCACGGATAGCTCATCTGCACTCCGTGGTCCACCAAACCAGGGTAGTTCCAC
Organism: Lithobius niger; assembly: GCA_023313725.1. Taxonomy (NCBI): domain Eukaryota; kingdom Metazoa; phylum Arthropoda; class Chilopoda; order Lithobiomorpha; family Lithobiidae; genus Lithobius; species Lithobius niger. The sequence continues at coordinate 10,840 of JAHWFP010226688.1, forward strand.
ATCTAGCCCACCCCTCACACCTTGCCTCCGAACACTCCCACTAATCCACTTGGTCATCCACAACCCGAACGATCCCACGGTGACAAATGGGCAAGTAGGCTTACCCCCAACACAGGCACCAAAACAACTCATTGTCCCAGAGTACTGACAAAGAGCCATGGAGAAGTGATCACTCCCTGCAGTTCTTGCAAAATCTGAAACACGAACAAAGGAAGGCATCAAGAACAAATTCTTGTATTACTTCCCCATACCTTCTGACAAACGTCATACTTCCATTCTGTACCAACACTAAATCTTGCCTGTCCAGTGAACCAGCCAGGATACGCTCTGTAGTCCTACACCTATGGCTACCCCAAGACCAATGATTGGCGTTGAAGTCTCCTCCAAAACCAGAGGCATTGGAAGAGACTCCAACCACAGATTCCACTCACCATCCCGAATGCACCCCTTAGTGTGTATAAACCCTACCATGCACCAGATACCACTCCACCATACTCCAAACACGCATGCATCCACGCCAAAGCACAGAGGGCATGGAAACAGGAGGAGTGGGATACAACGCTTCAGAAAAAACCCTTATACCAGACTCACCAGGGCCAGCAATTGTGCTGGGGCCTAGAAGATAGGGTGAAACACCTGTCTGCAGCCTAGATTCCTGTAAACCCAGGATATCAATGTCCCTGCTAAGATTGGCTAGAGCTTCAAGCTTATTGGCGGCCCCTCGCACATTTCAGGAACAGATATTGAATGGAATGCAATACTGCCTAACTTAACGGACTGGGAACCCTAATGTCACCAGGAGGATGTGAAGGGTCATGAGGGGTCGATTCACTAGCACTTTTACCACTGAACAACATATCCACACAACCGTCCTCCCCCTACCTTCAATGTCACCGCCAACAGATTCCATTGGGTCACCAGGACCGGCAACTGTGGCAGCAACTTTCCCATCGACACTTGATCAATAATGGCTTTACCCCCACCAACACTTCATCACTAATGGCTTCACTCCACTCATTAACCGCAGTACTCTCGCTCCTCCATATGCAGCTTATGGCACCCTGGGAGAACTGTGCCCTGGAAGGGAGAAGGGATGCGACACAACAGGGATACTACACACTGCATTACCATAATCTCCTCCCTCAGGATTCTCCTCCCCTTGACTGCATTTTTATTCAAGGGATGAACCAAAAATATTCTAATTTCACGCCCTTCCGCCCTAAAAAAAAATAAAAATAAATAGCTCTATTCCAATTCTCTTTCTTACATCCAATTGTTGCCTACTCCATTTTTTTGGGAATGTTTTAAATCCAGCTGAAAATAAGTTTCTGATTTTAAAACTCTCACAGTCACGACTAGGCTATAATAAGGTTATCAACAGTGGAGACGGGCAGTTATGCCAGGTTAGGTTTTAGGAATTTTTTACTCATTGATGTGACCTCAAATCCTACCTTTCACTGTGTAAGAAACTAACGCAGTTTTCTTGATTTTGATATGATGGGGGGGGGGGGGCCCCACTCGCCTTTTGTTCGCCCTCTTTTCTTAGCATCATCCCTGCATGGAGGAATAACCACTTACAGATTTAGGCATGTGTGATTTGTTTAATTACATCGATCAAAGATGTGGGGAATTATTAATTCCTCCGTTAAACCAGAAAGCCTTTGTTTTGGTGTAGTCGACTCCGATGAATTAGGGCCTTTACAAGAATCAGGCAAGTGATAAAAAATACTGAAAGAAATACGCAGTTGGGATTGGGTGTTTTTAGGGCTTTGGCATACCCTGAATCATTTAAGTGTTGCAGACGATGGTTTAAAAAAAAACGTTGTTTATTTTTGAAAACATTAGGTTTCGAATTGAATTTTCAATGTTAGATGGTCATGAGTATTCGTAATAATGTTTGGTGTTTGGTTTCTTTGGCTGGTTGCCTGTTCAAAAAAGTATGGCGATAACGTATTGCCATTGCTTGAAAGTGTGGTGATGACTTACTTATCAGCACACTTTTAAACAGTGTTTCTTTCATAAGTACGGTGGTAAGTTAGTCATCGTCAGACTTTTAAACAACGACAATAATAAGAACGCTGATACAATAAGACTTTTAGATTGATTTAATTTATCAACGAGCCTAAATGGTCTACAGAACCGTTAGCTCAATACTAATGCTAGATTAAAACAAACCAAGATTTACAAAGTCGACAAAGTGAACAAAGTACCACTTTTAGAGTACCACTTTGCGACAATGAAAAACGCAAAAGTAGGAGGACAACAAACAAAACCGTTAAGACAGTGTGCCGTACGAAAAGGGGGTTATATGATTATAGTTTCACTTTACTTGCTAAAATGTACACGGATAAAAATTGATAATTTTTAATTGAGATAAGCAAATGTGTAATTAAAGCTCAACAACATTTAAATAGATGCAAATTTCTCAATTGTAAATTGGCTTATTTTAGTAAACAATCATGTATTTTTATCCATGTACATTTCAACAAGTAAAGTCATTCCTCATATAACCCTTTTTTTTATGGCGCTCTTTCGCTTTTGTTTGTAATTTATGTTATCGTCATAGTTTTTTCGTTTTCATTGTTATGAAACTCAGCAATAAATCGGAGTGTGAGTGTCACTAGACTTTATGGTGTTCGGATTATGTTCGCATTAAGTTAGATCATATCAAAAACCAAAACTGGTAAAAGGTGCCGCCAAGTTCCGAATAGTTCGGCCCTTCAGAGGAGGGATATCAACACACCAAAACATTCGCCAAGTTAAGGGCACCGTTTAATAGTTCGGATTATCTGGTGGCAATGTTCGGATTGCTTTAGGTAGCAATGTTCAAGTTTTCATTTAACGTCCAAAAGTATTATTCAGTGCAATTAAGTTGGCGAATGTTTTGGGTTTGTTGATGTCAATCCTTTGAAGGGCCGAACTATTCGGAACTTGGCGGCCCCTTTTACCAGTTTTGGTGTTTGATGTATCGCTCCTTTTTTAAAAATTGTTTATTGACTCACCCTCCACTACCGTGCAGATGTGTAAAAAAGTCCCACGTCAACAAGAAATTGGTTTTCAACAATTTGCTACTACCTTTTGCATATAGGTCGAACCATTCTCAACTTAGTCACCTCTTTATGGGTTTTTGGTTTGATTTTAATTTTGTTGTAATTTGTTTTATTTAGTTAGATTTGGTGTGTTTATATCACTCCTTTGAAGGGCCGAACCACTCTCAAATTGATGGCCGTTTTACCAGTTTTTGGCTTTGTTTATTTTGCTTTGTATTTACAGTTGGTTTATTTTTCGTGAATTGGACGTGAATACAATTTCTTTGCAACGTTGTTTAGATCTATCGTGATACACTAGTGTGTGTCTCGGCACGCACGTTAGTATACACGTTGTCAATGTCCGAACTTTAGCCCTCCAATGAGAGACGATGCCGACAATATGCTAACAATGGTTATTACAATATTTTCGTACTTGCGCGCCCTCCCACGCCATCCCCGTTACGTCCCCAGGTTCCAAACCATAAAAGCTACACAGTTCGTATTGTACTGCACCCATTCGTCCAATTTCATAGCTAGGAAGCCTTCCCGTTATCTCGGTATCGTTGAATAATCACCCTATGGCATTTAACATGGGGATGAGCGGTCTAGCTAGCTAGACCGCTCATCCCCATGTTAAATCTCATGCTAGTAGTAACACATTTTCAACGTTATTGAGGGTCATATTTTGCATTGAAAGCATCTTAGCTGGCATTCCTACACGAGTTTATTCTTGTCAGGTTTGTCATTGCTCTCGATTTCAACACAATTTAAGCTTTTGTACCGCATTATTATTTTCCCCCAAGTATCTAAAATGTGTCTAACTATGCATCAGGATATAAGACACTGACGCTATGGCGTCGCGCTACAATGGTTTACAACCTCGACAATTGAATTGATGTGATGTTTGTTGTGATATTTGTTGCTTAACTTGGCGCGACACACTAGCGTGTTTCTAGATTTAAGTTATGTAGAGCGCATGACCGAGGGTCATTATGCTCTGAATAAATCATTACATTACATTATCTTTATTGAGCTTACAAGCCTGGACGCTACATGCTCACTCTAACCTACTTACATCTTACTTAACCTACCCCGTACAGACCACAATAAAGCACAAAGTGCCTCCAAAGACACTCAAACAAGGGAGAGGCACCGGACTACCAAAAGTCCCTGGCAATGCACCACTGAATAATCCAATCCAGTCCAATAAATCGGATACTGCCTTGTTATAAAACCATTGTTGAAGGACAGTATTGTTGTACGTGTCGTGTTGTTATATGCGTGTCTTTCGGTTTCCTCCAGCCCCATATGCGAGCTGTGCGCCATTTGTATTGCTCTTGATGTGGTGTTGGACGTGGATCTTCCGTCGTTTACTATTTGGACAGATTCGCAGGCTGCTCTGGCCGCCTTACGGTGTGCGATTGAGAGCCTGAGCTGTGATCCCATTCTTTTCGAGGTGTGCTACAAGCTGTATGCAGTTTCTCAGCGTGGCTTGGTTCGACTGTCCTGGGTTAAGGGGCATGCTGGTGTGGTAGGGAATGAGCTCGCGGATGGGCTAGCCAAGGAAACGTCTCAAGCCCAGGGCGCTGCCGTCTCTCCTGCTACTCTCTCGTTGTCGAAGCGTGCACTGTTGCGTGTGTGTGGATCCTAGCTGAATGGGACAGAGAGTGGTCCACGGCCTCCACTGGTCGTGTCCTTTATGGGTTGCAGCGGAGTTGCTCCTTTACATCTCCCCTTGATGCCCTCCCACTCTCTGTGGCGAGGGTTCTTTCGCGGCTTCGTACTGGGCATTGCCTTCTTGCGGCCCACCGTTGTAGGATGGGCTGGGCCGCATCTGCTGCGTGCCCCTGTTGTGGTCTGTCGGATCAGACCTCAGAGCACCTTCTCCTCGCGTGTCCAGCACTGTTCCATCACCGTCTTGGTTCTGCTGGGCTCATCCGTTCAGCACACGCTTTGAATGACCTCCTCTCTTTCCGGGCATCCACTAGGTTGCTGCCCGAGTTGAGGGCAGTAGCCGCCTTCGTAGGGCGTACGGGTGTTCTAGTGTAGCTTTGTCTCGGCAACTAACTCTTCCACTCTGCTTAACAGTGTTTTGTGTGTCTTTGAGCAACTCAGTTTGACTAGTCATTTGTTGTAATTAGGATTTCTGTATTTGGGCGCGTGGCGCAAGGCCAAGGCCCTCAGAAATAAACTAACTAACTAACTGTGTGTGTGTGTATAAGTGTGTTAAGGTTCATTAGGGTGAGCAGGTGATAAAGGTTGTGCTGTTTGTTCGGCTTAGGTGTTAAGTAGGTTAGGAGTAGTTTTTAAGTTAGAGCGTATGGATTTGTGGGCATGTAAGCTCTGAAATAAAGTAAAGTAAAGTGGTGTGTTCGATCCTCACCCCTGTGTTGGGCAGGGGGAAGGTGCGGTGTGCGGTCACGAGCTACAGGCCAATTGCCCTTCTCTCTTGCCCACGGAAAGTCTATGAGAGAATTCTCATCAACAGAGTTGTGTGTCAATTGGAGGACTCTGACAAGCATTTTGGAGCCCAATGGTTTCCGGAAGCATAGAGGAGCTCAGGATGCGATGTTGTATCTCGAGTCTGGCATTAGGGAGGCCTGGGTAAACGACTGCATCGCAGTCGTGGTTTTCCTGGATATTAAAGCACCATACAACATGGTCGACATGGCATGGCTGGATTGTAATTTCAAGGGTTCACTGCAGACTTGTTAAATTCAAACTTCTTTACTTCTTCCTTTGACATAACGCAATTTACAAAAATAAACATTTAACAATCCGCACATGAATCGAGAAATTGTCCAACAAGACAGTTCGTGCATAGAGTTCTGTCCTTGTTGCGTTCTTGTTGGGAAAGACCTTTCTTCGCGCCAAACCATCTTCAATATAAGGGCTAGTTCTCGCTACAAAATATGGAAACACTTTCCGTAAAAGGAACGGACGTGTCTCTCACGTGGAACAATAACCAAAAACCCGGCATTCCAAAGTTGGCCAATGTTTCTTTTCATCGTTCGAGTAGAACACCATAATTAGCTCTAATTATAGTCATTAGGTAATTACGGTCAAGTCAGCAAGCAAGAGATGGCAACTTTACACCTCCAACCCAACGCTGTGATTCGTCCACAACAAATCACGGTAAGTGCAGGCCACTAGTGATGCATATCACCAGGAACGCTGTACAGAAGGCAAAGAACAATCTCCAACCCTCTGAGCACAAACACATCACCGCACTTTGGCTGCACTGCACAACACACCAACACTGCACAACACATTTTGCACACTGCCACCTCTGCACACCGCTGCACACCACTGCACTCTTCTGCACATTGCTACACACCACTGCACTCCACAACACCACTCCACATCCACAACACGGCAACAGGACCATCTCAATACCAAACGGCCCCACTGACACACCAAATACGACACACCAATTTTACACTCTGCAGCACTCAGGAAACTCTCTCTTTAACGAGCAATCCATCCACTTATGCTTACAACACACCACAAGAAAGCCTTCAAAAAACTTTCTTTTCACTCCATCACTTCTCTTGCCACCCTAAACACACCATACCACAAAATACCACACACAACAATCCACCTCCCTGGATCCAACTCAAAAGTACTGTTCACCACTGGAGAAAACACATTTTTGCCATGGCAAACCCCCCTACACTCAGCATTAGGGCGTTTGTCCCCCTTTCCCCCAGCAAAAAAGGAAACATGCAATACATTAAACACAAACACCCTCTCCCACTGGAAGCCTGCTTAATGCATCTGCATTGCCATTATCCACCCCCTTTTTGTGCTCAATGTCAAACGATAAGTCCTGAAGAAATAGTGACCATCTAAGCAATCTCCCATTATTACCCCCTTGCGATTTAAGCCAGACCAACGGATTGTGATCCGTTTGCAATTTGAATCTTGTCATTGCCAAGTACGGTGCAAGCTTCTTGACTCCCCAAATAATCGCAAGACATTCTTTCTCGATGGTACTGTACCCCTCCTCACATTTATTGAGCTTCCTCGACAAATACAAAACCGGGTGCTCAAGCCCATCATCACCTACTTGAGAAAGCACCAAAGCCACCCCCCTCTCCGAAGCATCAGTTTGCACAATATATTCCTTATTAGGGTTCGGAGCAGCCAACACCGGGGGAGAAGCAAGCACATGTTTTAGCCCATTAAAAGCTTTATCGCAGTCACCATCTCACACCACTTTGTCTGGTGCCCCTTTCTTTAATCTATCGGTTAAAGGTAGTACCAACTTTGCATAGTTATCTACATAGTGTGAGTAGTAACCCGTCAGGCCTAGCACTGATTTAATGTCTCTTTTAGTTTTAGGAACAGGTAAATTAGTTATTGCTCGCACCTTGACATCAGCTGGCCACCTACACCCCCCACCAACCCTGTGCCCCAAGAACTTAGCTTGATGCATGCCCAGCTGGCACTTCTTTGGGTTAATGGTTAATCCCGCAGCTTTGACCTTCTGCAAAAATGCCAATACATTGTCAAGATGCTCTGGCCAGTCCACCGCTATCACCGGCACATCATCCAGAAACGGTCTAGCAAAATCCCTTATTTCCTTGCACACCTCTGTCATTAGACGCTAAAAGTAAAACGTTGCATTCACAAGGCCCATATTCATTTTCAGGTATTCAAAGACCCCCAAATGGGTATTAATAGCCGTCAACCTGATGGCTCTAGGTGAGTTTGGTATTTGCCAAAACCCCCTGACCAAATCGAATACCGAAATAATGTTAGCAGCCGCCACCCATTCCACCATTTCCTCAACATTTGGAATTGGGTACCTTTGCAACTTCGTGCCTGCATTCAATTCTCTATAGTCAGCCACTGGCCTAGGTACCTTTCCTTCCTCCGTCACAATCAAAATAGGAGACGCATTGCTACTCTTTCCTTCACGGATAACCCCCAAAGCCAACATTCTGTTTATCTCCTCTTCAATAAGTTCCTTTTGCTTCGGGGAGTAACGATGCAACTGCTTTTGCACCGTGACTTCCCGATCCATTTCAATATCAAATTCGACCAAATCAGTGGTTCCTGGCTCATAAGAAAAGACCCCAGGAACCTGGTCAAACACCCTTATTAAGTCATTTATCTGGTCTTCAGACAGTGGGCCAACCGTTGCTCTTCAATGACCTGTCTGCCTGTAAAAAAACCCGACCTTCCTCCTGTATCCCAAGTATGCGATTGCAACTCCAAACCTTTTACTCCGTCCTCTCCCTTTACAACCATGTCTTTCAGCCCCACCTCATTGATGGTAGTAACCTCGGCAAAAAAGGGCTTCATCAAGTTTGCATGATACAGCTTCACCTTGTCCCCTTTCTTACCCATCTTTAGCTTGTAATTGACTTTTCCCACCTTCTCCAACACTTCATATGGACCCTTCCAAAACGCCTCTAACTTGTTTTTTCTATCCATTTTTAAAACTAACACCTTACTTCCAGGCTCATACTGCCTTGTCCTTGCTTGCTTGTCATAAAAGACTTTATTTCTTTGTTGAGCTGCCATAGTTGCTGTTTTAGCTAACTCCTTTGCTTGTTCCCAATCATTCAAGCGCTCAACTACATAGTCTACCACTGAAGGACTAACTTGCACTTCCTTCCCCAGCCATTTCTCCCTTATGAGTGTGAGTGGCGTCCTCACATTCCGCCCATAAACTAACTCCGCCGGAGTGAAATTTGTCGTCTCACAAGGAGTAGACCTAATTGCAAACATGGCTGGTGCTAAGGCATCATCCCATTCGTCCGGATATTCCAAAACTAAAGCCCTGATTATGTCCTTCATTGTCCTGTGCATTCTTTCCACAGCCTGAGACTGAGGATGATAAGGAGTACTATTTATAAGACTGATACCACACCTTTCCAAGAAACAAGTTGTCAGCTCAGAAACGAACGGTTTTCCAAGATCCGATTGGAGTTCGGCCGGGAACCCCACCCTTGAAAAAATCGCCAACAACTCATTTACTACCGTGTGTGAGTTAGCTTCCCCGACAGCCACTGCTTCCGGATATCGGGTCGCCATATCCAATACCGTTAAGACATACTTATTTCCTTTGGATGTCACTTTGAAAGGCCCGACAAAATCGATTACCACCTTAAGAAAAGGCTCTTCCACAACAGGAACCAAAATCATTTCCTCCCTCCCCTTTCTCAAGCCTTTTCCATTTTTCTGACAGATTTCACACCGCTTTATCCAATCCTTAACCTGTGCACACATTCCTGGCCAATAAAATACTTCACGCAGCCTGGCAATAGTCTTTTTCGTGGCCATGTGCCCAAAATAGGCATTAGCACGTGCCATTCTTACCAGCTGCTCCGTAAGCATTTTTGGTACCACTACCTGGTCACACATTTTGGTGCCATTTACCGCCGACCATTTCCTACGTAAGACATCATCCTTCCAAAAAAAAGATGTCCCTTCAATGTCAGCTGCCACTCGACATCCCTCCAACCCAGGATCAAGCACCTGCCCTTGCTTTAAAACTTCAGCTTTAACAGCTAACAAGTCTTGAAATCCAGCTGTCAACAAACCCAAATTTTCTTTCCTTGCAACAGTTTTTGTTCTTCCCCTACCCTGTACAGAGTCAGCCACAACACTAGCTTGTTTATTGGCTAACACGCCTTGTGACTGATCATCTGTATCCTTTTGTGCAAGCCCATTATCTTCGACCTTGACACCACTTTCACAGCTTTCAGCCATTACCTCCTTTTTACTTGCAACATTTCTAACACTTTCCTCCATTTCTGCATCTTCCACTTTAAAAAGACTATCCAATACTTCACCATCAATAAACTGATCTACAGCTTGCTTTTCGTTACTTTTCTTTCTATTGATAGCTGTTTTCGACCTAGTTATCACATTCACCGTTTTGTTTACCTTTGTTTCAACTTTCTGTAGCCTTTCATAAGACTCTTGGCTAAGCAAAAGGTCGTACGCTTCTCCTTTGAAATATGGCGACACACCGCATTCCAGCATAATGTAACCATCCTCTGTAGCAAATTCTACCTTTGCCACAGGAAACTCAGTCACGTTTTTACTTACGACTGACGACAAAACAACTCGTTTCCCAGTGAACGAACTAGGCTCTACTATTTTACTTGTAACCACATCCATAAATGCACCTGTATCTAGCAAATACCTACCAGGTTTTCCATTAATTGTACATTTCTTACATAACTGGCTTTCCACCGACTGTGTACCACTGTTACTTTTAAAAGAGCTTACCTCCTTTCCACTGTGTACACTAGGCAATTGAGTACATACATTTCCCACTGATGCTTTGGTACCATTGTTGGGACAATCCCTTTTCAAATGCGAGCTCGAGCTACAAATGTAGCACTTACGTGGCTCGTCCGCCTTTAAAGGCGCTCTCCTACTAGACTGATTATTGTCGCTAGCTTGCGGCCTTGCTTGCGCATTGTTAGCCGAAGCTGTAGTACCATTGCTCGTACCATTATTACCTGAACCATTTCTAGTACTATTGCTACCATTACCATTGTTACTGTTCCCATAGTTACTAGTACCATTCCCTTGGTTGCCTCCACCATTTTGCGAATTACCACTCCCTCCATTGTTTCTGCTACCTTGACTACCTTGATAACCATTACCATTCCGATACCTGCCATAACCATTACCATTGTTACCTCCTCCACGGTAATTATTTCCGCCCTGTGGTCCGCCTTTTCCGTTGTCAGAACCACTCCCCTGTCTTAGAACTGCTTCTTGGCGATTAGCGCAGTAATCGTCTGCAAGCGAAGCTAAGTTCAAAACAGACTCTTGTTTACCCTTATCAATAAGCCATACTCTTATCGGACTTGGTACCTTATTCAAAAAGTCCTCTATTAATACCTGCTGGAACAATTTTTGGAAATAATCCCCACAATCAAGTTCCTTAACCCATTCAGTACCCAGTGTTGTCAAAGTGTGAGCAAAATCTAAGTACGTTTGTTTATCAGTTTTTTTTGCTGACCTAAACTGGTTATGTAAACACTGCTCTGTAACATTAAATCTTACTTTAAGAGCTTTCACACACAGATCAAACTTTGCAAAGTCATCATCAGAAAGACGCATGAGTGTTTCCCGCGCTTTCCCTGTTAACAAAGATAACAATCGGAAAGGCCACTCTTCTTTGTTAAAGCCCATCCTATCACAAATTCTAGTAAAACCAGACAAGAAAACTAATATGTTGTCTTCCTTCTCCCTGAAGGGTTGGCACAACTTCGACATGTCGTAACATTTTTCTTGTTGTACAGACTCTGTTTTTACCTTTAATTGTTCTTGCTTAAAGGACAACTCTCTTGCCTGCATTTCATCATTATGCTGCCTAGCATTTTCGCTAATACGCAGCTCATGCTCTTGTTTCTCCCTCGTTAATCTATCTTCCCGTTCCCACCTCTCTCGTTCTAGCTCTGCCTCCCTTGCAAATTTTTCTCTTTCAATTTCGTCCTCCCTCTCTCTTAATTCTTTTTCCCTTGCTAATTTTTCCCTTGCTAATTCGTCGTCCTTCTCTCTTGAAGCCTCCTCCCTTTTTAATTCTTCTTTTCTTACACTTAACCTTTCCCTCTCCAATTCTTTTTCTTCATTTATTACCCTTTTAGCCTCCTCTACAGTTTTAACTGCTTCTGCGAGATCATCAGCCAACAAAGTTCCTCCCTCCAACCCACCTTTAAACATAGCCAGAATTTCACTTTTTTTCCTAGGCGCATGCAACCCTAATTCCTCGCACACAGCTTTCAAATCAACCACAGTTTTATCACTAAGCAACTCCATTGTAAAATTACTTAATTACCTAAGTAACCAACAATAAAAAAAAAAATAGCCCCAACACGCACAACAGTTCCCGCAAGCTTTAAACAACACTTTTTCCCCAAACGCCCTAATACCAAGGTGTAAAAAAAGTTTGCCACAGCTCA